>VXAX01007709.1:612835-623295 GCA_013399835.1 Leptocoma aspasia
AGCCCGCCCGGCCCGGCCCGGCGGGGGCTCCTCTGTTCTCTCCCGGTTCCAGCCACGCACAAGCGCCTTAGCCCCGTGTTGTTTACTTCCTTCTGTTAACAATGGCTGCAACAGAGTTGTTGTACGGTATTTTGGTACTTCCCGCAAATCTGCCCCGCAGCGGCGCGCCCGGAACGATAGGTCTTTCCTTTCAACAGAGCCCGGCATATCCCGGGCAGTACGAGTTATATACAGAAAGATCTAACCTAATTCCGTGCATATTTTTAATTTGACAGTTCAGTTGTCGGCTTGTCCCGGCCGGCTCTTTATTTTAACCCCCTTTTGTAGGGTCTGATTCCAGGGGCAGCGCTACAGCCACAGCCGCGAGCCGCAGCTTGGGCTGCATTTCACTCAGCATTTAAGTTTTCTTGTGTTTAATAAAGGGGATGTCAGCCCATAAGTCAGGGTTGTCTCCATGGCACAGGAGTGCCAGGTGTATGGTCGGGAAGCGAGCAAGGGAAGAAGAGGACGTACCTGCGTAGGCACAGGCACGTACCTTTGTGCTTTGGTGAAGAGAGACTCCGAACTAGGTTATTAATTAATGTAACAGCTTTTGAAACGGCAAAGTTGCACGTTTAAAATTTGAAATGGTGTCTAACTAGACTTGGAGCTAAGGCCAACTGGATTTTTAAAGCATGTTTATTTTTAAGGTATGTAAAATGAAAGGGTTTTATCACTTCGACAGAATGATTTGGTAGACGTTCAAGCAGTTCTTGATTTCAGGAAGCCATTGCTTGCTAGTACGGAAACAAGTTTTCAAGCCGAGCTGTACTAAATTAACACTTGCGGAAACAAACAAACAAAACACACATACACAAGCCACACCATGGGGACTGTCCTTTTCTTGCCTCCCCATGTGCTGTACTTGCCCCCCTTCAAGGAGTAGGAGGGACAGAAGTTGTGGCAGGGCGGGTACTGATTAGTTGCTGTCAGTCTGCACAGATTAACACCTATTTTTAGGTTTTCGAACCTCTTGAGTAATACTAGTTAAATTGGCACAGGTTAATAAGTTGGGGTCCACAGAGCCTCTTAAGTGTTCACTGTGAAATTTGAATTAAAGAGACAGTCTCACTTTGTCAAAACGATGAGAAAAGGTTTATATACCAAACATTTACTGTATGTCCATGCTTGTGTGCATGTGTGTACGCACACAGAAGATACATAGGCTTGGAAAACAAAAATTAAAATTAATTACTTGGCACAAACAAGCAGTTGGAGGATCTTTGCAGAATAATCTGCAGTGAAATCGGTTTTGAAAGGAAACATTTTTACTTCTAATACAAGTGTAGCATCTAAAAATAAAACTTAAGCGTTATTTTTTCATGCGTTTTCTCCCTGTCCTCCCCCCATTATATCATTACACTGTTACACTGACACCCACTGGTAAAAGCTGATCTGAGATCAGGATAGTAAAGTGAGCCTCTTGATAAAGGGACAGCTATTACTCAGGAATAAAAAATAAACGCGGACCAAAGAATAACTTCTTCCCCTTCCTCCTCTTGAGGGATAATCATTGCAAAAATGGTCTTTTTTTTTTTTTTTTTTTTGACAAGTTAGTGTGTGGATGTTCCAAACATGACAAGGGAGACTGCAGTGGTTTTTTCTGAGAAAATAACAACATAGGAATAGCTGTATTCAGAGCAGACTATTTCTAGACATTTATATGACTGAGGACGGACAACAGACTGGCACAGATGAGAACAGGAGAAAGGAGAAAGGTATTAGTATGTTAGTAGTTGCTGGGTTTAATTTTGTTTCCCAGGTAAAAGAGAAATCCAGAAATAATGGTCATGCTAGAAATATAGTTGTGTGGGCACTGACTTGATTGTATCAAAGCAGAGATGAATGCCAGCGCTGTGCAAGTCTTACTTAGTCTGTTTACCATTTATTTCAAAGTTGTTAATGGTCTTGAAAGCGACTTCTGTTGGAGAAACAAGGGTTATTTTATTGAAATGTACCACAGCACCAAAATCTGGTTTGTGAGAGAGTCGTTCCATGGTCCTGCCTAGCACAAGAACAATACCACGCAATTATGCTGTTTCAGGCTCTGAAATGGGCTTTCTTCCAAAACACCCTCCCCTTATATTATTAGCCGTGTTTCTATTAATGAAATGATTGATTGAAAATCTTCCTGTGTTTATGTTGTTTGGGCAGTAGTAGCTTGGATTTCCCCTGTCTAGACTAAAATTGTATCCAGCGGAGATGCATGGGACAGCTGTTTGTAAACTCAGAGTGAGACATAACAAATGAGCTGCAGCAAAACCTGTCCGTGACTAGCTTCCTTGTAAATACAGTTATACATTCTTTATTGTAAGGGAAAAGGGGAGCCTTAGTAGAAGTGAATACGGAAATAAAATGGACTCCACGAAACATGAAAGTGTTGAAAAGCCCTGCCAGGACTGCACAGTTCAGAAATTAAAACTCTAGCCTTTCACCTTTGAAATTGTAGTTCAGGTCTTTCTTTACATTCTGAGTAAAATGAGCTTAAAATAAGTATAAAAAGTAGTCTCTGGAATTGCCAGCTTAGTGTTACAATTGGTGCAGATAACCTAATTGGAAAACAGGGTGACTGCTGGGATTTAGTTCTTTAGGAAAAGTTGTAAGAAAATCTTTACTGGGGTACTTGTAAAATACATATATGCATATGTGTTTATGTATATATAAATATATATGTGTGCAAAGAAGAAATTTTTACAAAAGCGGTCATTGAAGCTGAGGATTTGTGCTAGGTTTTCATGCCTGAAGATGTGCTGCTACATTGAATATTACCATATATGCACACTGTCATACAGAAATGCTAAGTTTAGAAACCTGCACAAGGCTGTTAGCAATTGATTTGTTTTGCTGTTTCACTTTGAATAACAATAAAAGAACGAAGAGGAGGTTTACTTTGAAAATGAGACAGGCTGGGGAAAAAAATGCTAGCTTGTATCCTGTAATTATCTGGAAGCACCCTTGTAGACCCAGAATAAAACTCACAGAACAGGCATAAAGCACAGTGAAGAATCAGAGTTTGTGAGGAGCTGGCATGTCACTAGCCTGCCACATCCTTTCTCCTCTCCTCTTTCCCTCAGTGTTGTTCTTGTTCTGTTTGCATGAAGAAACTGCAGCAAACAAATGAGAAGAAAAGTGGGGGAGGGGGGGAGAACATTTACAGTTCATATTGCAAATAAAATACTTAAAAATGCTATAAACAGTTTCATAGTCATTGTTTATAGACTCTAGAATTTTTAATATTCTAACATGTAATTGAATTCTGAAGCCAAGATCCTGCAATTAATCAGGCTTCTATAAGTGAGCCCCTATTTTTTAGCAGTAACTTTGAGAAGAATTTGGACTTAAATTACTTTGTTTGTTTGTTTGTGGCTATAGCAAAAAAGTGAAATGCTTAAGTGGTCAGCAAAATTATATGCTGTGCATTTGCCTGGGTTAGCAAAAGTCCCAAGCTGTATAAGTAGTTCAAGCATTTGAGAAACCTAATTGTTTGATTCCTGTATGCAGACCTGGGCTTTGTGCATGTGAATTATGGAACGTGTGTTTTTGGAGGACGTGTTTTCAGGGCTTGTGCTCACTTTTCTTCAGAACGATGTCTAGAGAACTCAAGTAAAATGGCAAAAAAATGCAAACACTTTGTTGGTTGTTCTAAGCTTTTATTATGCACCCTACTTAGGACTGAAGTGATTCCTAGGAATGCTGGTATTTTTGCCTACCCCATTGAAATGTTCACTGTAAAGCTGGGCTAGATGTGAGAGACAGTTTTTCCTTCAGTTCTGAGGAATTGTATTGCTATTGTGAGCTGGAAGAGTGTGGAGGAGTTATGGCACTGACTGGAGCACTTGTTCTTTCCCAGTCAACTCCTAAATCTTGATACCAGAAGGGTCAAAAACTGGCCAGCTGTGACATCTGAATAATTTTTAAAGCAGTTAATACAGTCAGAGTGTTTATCAATCTTTGTACCACATGTAGAGGCAATGGGGACACATCCTAAGATAATTCAAAAGAAAAGCTCATGTCATTGGCAAAAAATCAAGTAGTTCAGCTGAGTCTTGTTCCACAGATTTACCTTTTCAAGTTAAAGATGGAAACACAGAACACTGCCCAATGAATTCCTACTGCATGGTTATTTGGCAGGTGCATGGATAGTTTGTTATGCAAACCAGCCCTTCTAAACCTGTACGCTGGATCTGACAATGCCCACATGATGCCCACATGAGTTGCCCAGATGTTGTCAGCATTAGCCACTCTTTGTATATGGCATGATATATGGGAGAAGGGGACGTCAGGAAGAGTCTTTGATCTACTTGGGAAAATAGGTACCAAGTTTTGAGAGCGTGTTACATACTGCTGGCAATTGCCTTTATCTCTTCCCCACATTATTTACAGTTGCATGGAGCACCGTGGTTCTCTTGTCAGCCGTATCACACTCCTATGGCAACATTAATTTAGCTGAGTGTGCAATAGCAGACATGCATTTAGTATGTTTTTATCATCTTCAGAAAAATATGTTTCAGCCTTTTTTTGCATAAAAGCATAGGCTTTCCTTGCTTTTAATTGTTGCTTGTCTCCTTTTGGATCTGTTCTGATTTTTTTTCTGTTGAAGATGAAAAAGGTCATTTTTATATTAACTGGTCATTTTTCTCAAAACCATGTTTTAGAAAGTCTCAATTTACCAGTCCTACAAGGGAAGGTGGTGAGAGGAAACACAGGTATAATAAAGAATCAGTTTCTTTTGACTCAGAATTAGGTTGTGAGCAAATGGTACCATATACAAGCTAGAAAACAAGTACAGAAGTACATAAGATGTCTGTAGGGTAGATCTTACGGTGGTAAATTTTGCCTTGGTGTGATCCGGTGTTTTTTCAAAAAGCACCACTTTTTTCAGATAAAGCAAGAAGAAAAATGAAACAGTTCTTATAGGGTGGGACTTGAAAGTACTGTGGGAAGTGGTGCTAAATTACAAAAAGGTGCTCAAAAAGGTGTTCTTCTTTTCCTGTTATTTTTGAGATGTGACTAGGTTGTGTAAGTTACCCATCCCATTAAAAGGAGGAATAAAGAATGCAATTTACGATTGCAGTTGGTTGCGAGACACAGTAAAGGTTTTGAAGTTAAAATCCTTTTTCTGAAACAGAGTGCTCCCTACATTGTGTTTAAACTCGCCTAAAATTTCTTTTTAACCCACATACTCAAAATAATGTTCTCTAAGGTGCAGGAAGCTTTTTCTCCTGAGCACAATAGGAATATGTTGAATCTCTTGAAAACAGTTTCTGTTTTTCAAACACCTTTTCTTTTTCAGCATAGATAATTAACGCCTTCTTCACAGTGCTTGGTGCCCTTGATACATCTGTTACCTTTGACAGATCCTTTCTGTTTGCCACCTCTTCCTAACATGCTTCCAATATTTTCAGCACAAAATAGCTTTGTATCTTTGATGTTGGTTGTATACAGGCTCAATTAAATAAGAAAGCTGCTGACAGAATGGTGTAGAGTTGAAGCTTTGTTTCTGTAAAGATTTTGTCCTTGGTCACTTATCTTCAATTTTTGCTGCAAAATGTTTAACTTCTTTTAGACAAGATTGTTAAGACATGCAGTTTTATCTGGAACTGTGTTTGTTTTCACTTTTGCAGGTGCTATGTGCAGTAATTATGTAGAGATGTAGGTAAAGGAGACAGAAGAGTACTCTGCAACTGCAACCTTAAGCAGCAAAACCCCTTCCCACTGGTGAGGGTGGCTTTAAAACATGCCTTTATGGAAGTTTCTGGAATATTTAGAAGCATTATGGCAATGCAGCTGTTCATTACCACCCCCTAGTTGCTGGTGGATGGCATCTTGTATTTAGGCTGAGGAACCCAGCTTTGTGTGGGTAGGGCTGTTGGGGCTGTTCAGATGGGCCCTAAGGTCACTGAGCTGTGGCAGTGGGAAGCTCCAGCCCTGCTAGTAGAGGGCAGCAACATGTAACCCTTTTTTGAGGTTTTCTGTAGTGGTTCCTCTGCAGCCCCACAGCGTGGTAGTGCCCAAAGGCGATAGCTATAGAGAGCCTTTGCAGACAAAGTTTTATGTTCCTCAGTTTTGAAAGTGGGAAATTAAAATGAAATCACAGTGTTGGAACAGGAGAGCAAAAAATACAAATGGATTAGAAAAGATGCAGTCACAATACATAAATAAAAGACTTACTGGTGGCAGTAATTGTTACTGCTTATGTCACATGGTATAATGACAGTTTTTCAGGATTTCCCACATATTAGAATGCATGAGGTTGGAATTTTGTTTTTATGATACCTACCACTCCTTTCTTAAGGGAAATTAAATAGCAACTGCTCTGAGATTTTGGGTTATGTACAACAGTCATTTTGATCTCTACATTGTCAAACAAATAAATATCAAAAGCATTTTTGGTGCAGTTAGTCTGTTTCATGCAGTGTTCTGGTGTGAAGGAGCTAATTGCATGTTACACATCTTTTGCATATATATATGAAAAACAGTATGACAGGAAAATATAAAAGAATTTGAATATATGTTTACAGAAGGAAAACGTGCATGGGTATGTGTGTTTATATATATCTTGCCTGTTTCATCTCCTAATGACAAAAGCAGATGAGCATGTTACTGCCATGAATTTACTGACGATCCACTATTGATAAGGGACGTACGGAGCAGTAAGGTGTGACAGAGTTGTAAGGGATGGGAGGGTGCCCACAGATGGGTCTCACAGATTCCCCTTCAGTGAGGATGCACTGAGCAGAGACATACACAATCTCAAGTGTCCGTTTCTCTGGGAATTGTAATGTTTGTTTCCTGGTGCAAACCTAAATATTTTGTACTTTTCAGTCTTCTTGACTTTACAGAAATTGCCCCATAGCACACCTTGTTTTTTTCTCCTGAGGTGCTCCTGATATGTCTAATTTTGTTGTAAGTATTATATCTCACAAGGCTGATTGTTATTACTTTTAGTTAGCTAATGTTTTCTTCTCAGGACTGACCTTGTTCCCAGGATTTTGCAAAATATTTGCAAAGGGAGATTAAACCAGCAGGTCGGGCAATAGCACATCCAGCAACGTGTGTTGGACTCAGTGGTGGAGATGTGAATGATTTTTTTTAAACTGTTGTAAATCAGCTTCCCCAAAAGCACTGACATTTAAGAAAAACTTAAAAAATACGATCAGGACAGGTCTGTTCCACTGACCAGGTTTTAAGAACGTGATGCATCATTGTGTTTTATCTCAAACACTGGCTGACCAAGAACAGAGCTGCTTTAGCGAACTGCGTCCTTGAGCCACTGTGTTGTCTGTACATGCTAATAAGAAGAATGAGGAGAATTAATAAGCAATTTGGGCTGCAGAATAGTTTCTTGAAACATCTTTTCAAACCTTTTCAACACAGAGTAGCACACAAAGTTACTCTATCATTTAAAGAGGGATCATTTTGTTACTTATTTTGTGTTTTTCAACCTAAAAGTTGTGGTTTCAAAAATTAGAATGTTGGTCTTTATTATTGCTAGACCCAGTGAGCTAAGAGATAAATGACTGATACTACAAAGAAGAAACAATAAATGAAAAGGAAAGCCTAAGAAAAAGGGGATGCCAGATTTAATTAATAACTACCGTGAACTGGGTCACATGGTTTCCAGTTTTTACATAGGTCAAACTGTGAGGCGATAGCATTTACTTAACTGAAAGGCCTGAGTAAGTAGTCTCAACAGCCTTTGTATAGAAAGTGAGGAAATTTCAGCTGATCTATCCCTAATTCATGAGATTTATACTATGTGATTGTCACACCTTTATTTCAAGCATAGATTCAGGGTCATAACAAAGGTGTGTCTTTGGTGTATTTATTCAAGCATTGCCCAGGGAACATGCCCAATACTTACTTGCTACAGACTTGAAACCTAGCCTGAAGTACATGTATGATTGCAATTAAAAATAAATAAAACTGGTGGCAGGTAGCAGAGAAAAAAGAGAAGATAGGGTTGTTGCAGTTACCAAAGTTTATTATCATTGTTCTGTGTGCATTTAAAGCTGTGTACACCCTCAGTAAATCCTTGAAAATTGCCAGAAACTAGTGTGGGTCATGGAGGTTTGTCCCTGCTTCAATGAGAAGGACAATTATTTGTCACAATTACTGAATCTTAATTACTTGAAAAGGATGGCAAAGGGAGGAGATGTTAAAGCTAGTTAAACTGGATTTCATAAACATATTAATGACTATAGCCATATTCATCTTTAAAATAAACTAAGGACTTTGAAAAATGAAAACTGGATTAGCTTCCTATCACCTCCATTTAAAAGATGAGCTTGGAACTGGCGGTGTGTGGGTGGGTGGGTTGATGGGAAAACCTTAAAAGCTGAAAATCTACTCTAGAAAAGGATTATGAGGGTGTATCTGCACCAAGCACTACAGCATCCTCTGTGTTCCATGCTATCCAGGCTATTTCCTATAGACAGCTCAGCAAGATTGGTATGTGAAAATAGTAATTTGAGTTACATTTGCATTGCTCTGCACCTGGGCTAATGAGACCCACTGCGTTGTTGGAACTATAGAGCCTCTCCCTCCTCAGGAGTGGAAAAAGTCACCAAGTCCTGCATAAGTCAGAGGGCAAAAATGGGTAGAAGACCACGCAGTTTGAATTGGACACTCTGATGCGGTTCTGTCTTAGCTCAATTGAGCAAGTAGTGTACCCCAACAGCAAAAAGGTGATTTGACAGTAGTAATTCAAGAAGATGCACCTGTCTTTCCTCATTCTTTTTAGATTTTATTATCACAGGGAAGAGAGTCCTTTCTAAACTGATTGATCGTTACCGAACAGGGAAAACAAAAGTATTGCAAAATGCAGGTATTAACTTACACATTTGTTTTGTTTTGAGCATATTTTAGAAGAGCCAGAGGCATGCCTTTTTAGTAAGCAGGCAGTTGGCGAAAACCCTCTAGGTATCAGAGAAGCCCTGTGCTATAATTTTCCTAGAATAATAATGTCAAACAAATGACAATAGAAAGCCTATAAAATTTGCAGCCAGCTGGGCAAATTCTCATGTGTGAACCACAGAAACTGTAAGTGCCCATATAAAATATTTTGCCTTGATCAGAGCTGCTCCAGTCTACTGCGTCCCTTGCCAGAGAAGCTGTAACCCCCTCACCTGCCAGCTGCAAATAGTGGCTCCCCTGGGAGAATTCCAAGGAGCTCCAGCCCAAGTCTCAGAGCAGCGTTAAGTGTGTGCTGTATTGGAAGTTTTTGCCTGGGTAGTTAAATGTAGATCGATGATCCTTCTCAGCATTAATGTTAACAGGATATTACATGGGAATCAGCATGCACCAGAAATTATTATTAGTGCTTATTTTCAGATTCCCCCAAACAAAATGGAGAGGGCCTTTGTAACCCATGTCTTTTGTGAGTTAGTTACTTTGTCCTTGTGTACTTGGTATTTCATATTCTGTTGTTTGGATAACATTCTGGGCATTAAGTGTGGCCATAATTCCTCCTGTTAATGGTATTCCACTTCCCATGACTCTTACTTAGTTTCGCCTAATCCTATCTCAAACAATGTCTTGATGAGCCAAGAATGACCTGGGCTGAGCTGAGGACTGAACCAATGCTGAATATGGCTTTGAAGAAGACCAAATTATAATAATTCCTTGTGTCAACTGATCGCTAGGTTGCACAACTTCGTTCCAAAAAGGCCACGTTCAGCATTGCACCTCAAGGGTTCTGTCTGTGTTTCAACTCCTTTTTTCTTTGACAGGGAGGTAAAAATGACTGTGTGTAATTTACTGTAAGTCTCTTGGTCGCGATGCAATATTCTTTGTCGAACTGGGTCTGTATGAGTCATTTATTGAGAAGCAAAATAGAACTACTGACAAAGTGTCATTACTTCTGACAAAAAGAGACTCAAGGCTACACCCCATCTTGTTTCAGGGTACTCAACACATTACTCATTGGGTCCTTCAGGCTGACTTGACGTTTATGAATTCTTTCATCTTATAAAAAAATACTAAATGCTGTTCTGTTAGACTGTTAAATCATAGAGTACTACATAAGCAGTAGTGGTCTTGGCCATAGCTGCCCATTTTTGGAGTCCATGTAAATTGTGCAGGGAGGTGGGAAGTTCACCTTCTTGTGCACTGGGGAGATTGCTGGACCCCATCCTGGGCAGCCGCAGAAGGCTGCACTTGGACTGGGGGCAGCAGTGGGGAGCAGGCTGTAAGAAGGGTCAGTTGCCCAGGCAGGACAGGCACGCTTCAGCTGTGGGATACTCCTGCTTAAACCACTAATTATGTCTCGTGTAATTGATCCACAGTGTACGGTTAATACATGCACTTCCTAGAATCTTACCCCTTCATTTACCCCTTACCACTTGCAATAGCCTTCTAGCCCAGAATTGCAGGATACTGTGCAATTAGAATCAAAAAGGCTGTTTGGTTCTTTAGATAAT
>VXAX01007710.1:0-270720 GCA_013399835.1 Leptocoma aspasia
ATTAAAGATCCTCTTTTATATTATCTCCTTTTATTATTATTAAAATTATCTCGAGTTTAATTTCCAGGTTGGGAAAAAGGCAGTAATAGCATATTAAAAATCCTTACCCCTTTACAGTATTGTAATACACTTATAATCCTCAAAATATTTATTTCTGAAATAAATAAAACCTATCACGTTGCTTAAAACATCACTGTACCCAACTAAAAGTAAAAAAAAAAAAAAAAATTCCAAGGTCTGAAAAAATCAAAATAAATTATCTTCCCTTACATTGCAGTAGGGTTTCCATGGGTAGAGTCTTCAGGGGCTCTTGTACCTGTTCTGGGACAGAGAAAGAGACAGGAGAGTGCCACCGGAATGTGCCTTATTTCCTATGTAGTGCAAGCAACACCACTTGCTCTGTTCACTAATGGAGGAAAAGCTTCAGTGAACTTTTTCAGTTACATCACTTAAGGCTTAAATGGATATTGTTCATGTTCAAATCTTCTAGTGTAACACTACTTGAAGTCAGGGACAGACTGTCCAGTGAAATGGTGCTAATGGTGTAAGTCCATACTTTGCCTAAAAACGTATTTCTAATACCCCTAAAATTATTTTACCTTTTCAGAGACAAATTCTGCTCAGGTGTGTTAAGTTTCCAAATGCAAACAGAAGTCACATCTCTGTTCATCTGAGAACAGTCACGCCTGATAATGTTCATCTCTTCCCTTGCACCAAATCTCAGCAATGAAGCACTGAGCTAATGTGGGAGCATTAGGGTTATAGTAAATATGTTGGCAGAAAAGCTGTTGGCAGCAAAGCATGTGGAGTAATAAAAACTTCCTAGGCTGGTTACTCCAGTTGTGTGCATGAGTATGTAAGTATACACACCTGACAAATAGAGAAGCAGCAGCACTAGTCCTTATTGCTCACTTTCCTTTGTGTCCCCATTCCTCCATTCACACATCTACCTCCATGGAAGACAGGAAGGAAGGTTCTGCAGCTCTGAGTGTAGAGTTTTTATCAGCAAATGAGAGTGGTCTGATATATGTTATAGACATCTATTCTGTTCATAGAGCCCTGAACCTCTCTTTGTGCATTTAAATTATTGTTTTGAACTATCTAATTTAATGTCTGGTTATCTATATTTAAGGTCTTGGCTGCATAGAGAAAAAATTGCATACAAATGGAAACTAAAAAAACAAACCTCAGGTGTTATCATAAAGATCAAATCCCAAATCCATCTAGTTCAGAATATTTATTTTGCCAGTGACAATAGCCATTATCCTATCACACAGAAAGGCATAAGCTTCTGGCTATAGAAACTAGAGATTGGTTTGAACCACAGAGCATAAGATTTATTACTAATTTTTTTAAATGTGAGTTCTTAGTGTCTGCTATCTGTTGATGACTCACTTTTTGACAAATGCTGCACTTTAATCCAATGTGGTCTGAGTGAAAATCTTTTCTTTTAGTCATGAATTTAATATAGTCACAATTTAAAGGAAATTGGTTTAGAAACTGAATTTATAAATCATCTCATCAAATTGTCTAAAATTGGACTTGTTCAAAAGTGGGGTAATATTATTTCTATAAGAATCTACCTTATTTTCATTCTTCAATGCAGTAACATTTCAAATGAATGAAATTTAAGTCCACTGTTGTGTTTCTTTTTTTTTTTCCTAGGTCTACTATTATTGTTGTATCACATATATTTCAATACTAACAAAGCTTTATTGCTTTACATCTTGAATATGATGAATTTTGGTTTAGCTTTTTGGTTGACAGCCAAAGAAAATTATATTCTTATTTTTCCCAGGGAGATGAGGGTGTGGGGAGGCAAAGTTACACTTGCATGTTTCATTTGTACTAGGGTGCTTAAGTCTTGTCCTTTTTTTGTAAAGTTACAGCTTGACCTTTTGCTGATATAATTAGTTCAAACATGTTTATAAAATTAAACAGACCAGTACATACATTTGTGGTGTAAGCCTCAGCTGAGAATATTTAGGTATGTTGTGTTAGCATTTTGAAATACAGACAGCTGGCAGATGATTGCATAGTGTGTTGGGTTTTTAATAAAGAGAATAATTTGATAATACTAATGCACTTTCTTCTAGATTCACTGGCTACAGTCTAAGAGAAGAAGGACATTTATAGTTATATGGATAAACTTAGATTTCAGCAATGACAAATTTTTAGGTAACTGTTTAATCAAAGGCCAATTTAAGTTTGACCTAGTTAAATATGATTTGGTTCCTGTAGTTTGAAATGTTATTCTTACAGTAAACAATATCCTTTATCTGAGACAAATATTCTATTAAATAAAATACTAAAACGTGTTTTGCAAAATTCAGCTAAAAATTCATCAGATTATGGAAGCTCAGTTGAAAGTCTTTGAGCCAAGTCAAAATAAAAGAAACACGGAGCACTAATTTTGTTATTTGCTCTTTCTTTGAATCTTTTGTTTTTTCTTTAAACCGAAAAAAAAATCCAATTCCACTTAAAACTTATTTTCATCATTAATCAAAAAAAAATAAGATAGCCAATTAGATATTTTTTCCTTGGAAGTGTTTTCATTTAGAAAATAATAATACACCTCTCTTTAAGAATAATTACTTTAGTGAGAATAGTCTAGTCTGTCATAGATCCTACAGATTTCAGGTCTTTTTTCTGGACTGAAAACAGTGGCAGAATTATTCCTCAGCTGCTAGATTTGCAGAACAATTGCTAGGAATGTAGGATTTTCTTAGCCAACAGCCTTAGAGGAAAGTAGTTTCAAGGTACTCATATGGATTCTCCCCTGCATAATATCAATTTTTGTATTTTCTTTCCTGTCTTGAAAAGTTAATGTCTTTTCTCACCCCGCAAAACTGGAATTTTCAAAAAGGATCTTTTTTGGTAGGATAAGCATCCCTAGTGAAAAATCTAAGGCATTCTATTCCAGCTCTTGTCTGCATCGTTTATAATTCCTCTAGTCTTTTTGTCTTCTGGATGTCACTGTAATTCCTTCATGTAAAACCATATTAGGTAGTGAACCCTAGGAAATTTATTTTCTAGTTATTTCCTGACAAACTATCAAACCATTAATTATCCACCTATGTGTTAAGCCACAAACCATAAAACCACATATTGGTGACCTGAATTCTCTGTTTTACAGCAAGGTGATTGATTGGAGGCAAAAAGTCTGAAAGTCTAACACTAAGGGAGGTAGTGAAAAGCTCAGATTCAAGAGTAACTGAGTTGGTCATGAGGCTGTTTTGAGGATGTTCAGTAGAAAGTTGTTTCTACTGCTTTGGGAGATGAAACATGAATCGCTTTTATGAGCATCAGACCAGTCATTTTTGTAGAGGCTACTTTTCATACTTATCCTACTTTGCTCAGAGGGAATCCCTTGAGAGCCTCAGAGAATTGCTATCTTTTTAGTGTCCTAGTATTTTTATTCAGAAAAAGTCTTGAAATTGGAAGCATCAAATGATCTATATAGCTTCAATTTTAATTATAAATGGTATTCAGTTTGCAGGAGTTACTTTTATCTTTACCAAAACATTTTTGAAAAGCTAAACTAGGAACAAGAAATAGAAATAACTGCATTGGGCATTGAGAAATTAATATAATTCTAGGATTTTTTTTAATAGAAGTGTTGTATTTAGTTATAGAATCACTACAATGAATGCAAAAATGTAGTGTATGAAAAGAATGAGAAGTGATTACTATGACTATGACCACAATTACCAGATAGGAAATTATACAAGAATTAAAATGGACACTTTTCTTAGGTGTAGTTATTTTGGAAGTAGATAACTTCATAATCTAACAGACTGGTAAAGGAGCTGATATTATGATATTGCCATGGAAAGGCACAGTGTGCTGGCTGATAGATGTGAAAACTGCCAAGTTCACAGCACAAACCTGAGGGAAATTAGCTGAGTTCAAGGGGAGGTTGCTTAACATACAATGAAAAACGAATTTCTGTCTGGAGCCTTGGTTTTGTCTGTTTGCGACTTCATTAAATACTTCCTCCAAAGTTGCTGAAAGTTGCTGACTCCATTTGGCTTCACAGGTATTAATTAAGCCCTAACAAATCAGATGGCAGTTTGCCCTGTTGCTTTCCGCTGAAATAGGGAGAAAAGAAGTCAATGTTCTCCTAAATTTCAGTGAATACATTGCTGATGCATAGTCAATATGCTTTTGTATTTCACAATTTATTTAGGTTCCTGCTGGTTCAGCTCCCACTCCTACCTGACATATCCATCTAAAATCTCTTATACAACCATTGTGTGCCCATCTTTTTATCACTCACTGTTCTATCCATAATCAACAATATAGGAAAACTAGTTATTATCTATTTGTGTTTCCTTGCAGAGACTTTAATTGATCGCTGCCCTCTGTTCCACCTGATGGACAGTGGAGTGCGAGAAAGGGCACAAACATATTAATACAGAGGTTATTTCTCTTTTCACCCTTCTGCCACATCCAATCCAGGCCTCTCGCACGTTAATTGTTCAGAGCATTTCTTACCTTAAGTGATTGTGTCCATAAATCATTTCACTCCCTTCTATATCACTCTTTTCTCTATGTCCCTATGTATATGTCCCTTTCTGTAGTTCTTATAGCTTTTTATCCTCTCTTATCTATTCTCTTGGCAGCATTTTGCAGCAAATATCAAGACTTAGTAAGACACATTTTACCTCAGAGCCAGCAGAAACCAGAGCATAGGACCAGAAGCCCTATATTTTTTTGTGCACCTTTTTCCCTTTGTTGGCATTCAAGACTCCTCCTTTTTCAACGTTGTCTGTTAATTCATTAATACCACATCTTTCCCTCTCATCAGTCACCTATGGAGATGTCAAACAAGGCTTGGGACTGACTGAAATTCTCCAACAGATACTACCCTCCCAACACATGGACTACAGTTGACTACTTTTCTACAGCCTTTCTAAGATTTAAAGTCAACAGGACTGCAGCCTTAGTGGAAAAAAAAAGCTTTACAACTTCATGTCATAATGAGTCATGTTGTAGCTCACGTACAATTTAGTGTTTGTTAAAAACAATTTATTGATTGCTAAAATATTGTAAGATATATTTCTGTTTTCAGAGAAATCTAATGTGCTGCAGTAGAACACTTACTTGTTTATAATTTTTTACCTCTATTTTTTGGTATTATATTTTATTCTCATAATCAGCCAGATTTCCCTAAATATGTTTATTGTTTTTATTTTGCCTTTCCTCCAGCTCCTGAGAGTTTAGACAGAAAATGCACCATGAAATCAATGTTTATTCAAAATAGCTCTTAGATTTTAAGTGAAACAGGAATAATTATGACCAATGTTTATCATTTGCAAAAACTCCAGAAATTCCCAGTTTATGTCTGGAGTCATTCACATGTTTTTCATGCTTAGCCCTAAAACATGAGATTAAACTTCAAGTGTAAGAGACTAAACTTAATTTAACAGATTTCAGTGCTTTTTGTTCATGCTAAGTACTATTCTCCTTCAGACTCATAAATCAAAGAACATCTGTTTGGAATAGGATTTGCACTTTTGTACCATTAAAAGTATTCAATAGCATAAATGAATGTAACATACATATTTTAAATTGATGCTTTATATCTAAATTCCCACCTTTTTATTATTCCTATTTATTATATCAAAAACAGTGTTGTAAATCATTCTTCATTTGATCCAAAAAGTAGGTTTGTTTTTGTGCTGGTTGTGGCTGCGATAAAGTTAATTTTCTTCATATCAGCTAGTATGGGGCACTGGTTTGCATCTATGACCAAAACAGTGTTGGCAACACAGGGATATTGTCATGGTATCTGAGCTGTGCTTACACAGGCCTCTTCTGCTGCTCACTCAACCCCACCAGCAGGGAGGCTGGGAGGGCACAAGGAGTTGTGAGGGGACACAGCCTGACCCCAGCTGACCCAAGGCATATTTCAGACCATATGGCATATAAAGGTGGGGGAAGGAGGAGGATGGAAGGATGCTCAGAGTGATGGGATTTGTCTTCCCAAGTAACCGTTGCATATGGTGGGGAAACTGTTGCTTCCCTGGAGATGGCTGGCTCTGGGGTTTGGTGAATGAATTCCTAGTTTTGTGTGTGTGGCTTTTGCTTTACCTATTAAACTGTCTTTATCTCAACCCATGAGTTTTTGCACTTTTCCCTCATATTCTCCCTGAAGCCTGACTAGGGGAGAGTGGGAGAGTGGGCAAGTGGCTGGGTGGTATTTAATTTTTGGCTGGGGTTAAACCGTGACAGTTATTTTTCTGTTCTTATGCATTTATGAAGTTTATGTAGTATGAAGTATAGGGAACATGGAAAAAAGGACAAGCCACTTGGGAGGATTACAAGAATGTTTTCAGGGATGTAATGTGGAAGGCTATTTAGAATTAAATTTTTCAGGCAATGTCAAGGACAACAGAAAGGGCTTCTTCAAGTACAACAGTAGCAAAAGGAAGATGGGAAATTAATGGCCTGCTGATGAATGAGATGCGTGCCCTGTTGATGGAGGATACAGAGAAGGTGCAGTTACTAAATGCCTTCTTTTCTTCACTCTTTACTGCAAGGCCACCTGTCAGGAATTCAAGACCTTGGAGACAAGAAAATCTGTAGAAAAGAAGACTTCCCCTTGGTCAAGGAAGATTGGGTTCGAGATCATTTGTGCAAACTTGACACTAACAAATCCATGGGTGCTGACAGGATACACCCACAAGTGCTGAGGAAGATGGCAAATATTATTGCTAAACCACATTCCATCATCTTTGGAATGTCATGGAGTGCAGGGGACTGGCCTAAAGACTGAGGAAAGCTAATGTCACTTTAGTCTTCAAAAAGGGAGAGAAGGAGGACCCAGGAAAATGTAGAGCAGTCAGCCTCACCGCAATCCCTGGAAAGATGATAGAACAAGTCATTGTGGATGTCATCTTTAAGCACATGGGGAAAAAGAAGGTTGTTGGGAGTATTCAACATGGATCCACCAAGGGGAAATGATGTTTGATGAATCTGACAGCCTTCTATGAGGCCGTGACAGTCTGGATAGGTCAAGAGCAGTGGACACTGTCTACCTGGACTTCCGCAAAACTTCTGCAGAAGTTTTCAATATTTTTTTCATTATTTTTTCAATATTCAATATTTTTTAATATTTGAATATATTGAAGTTTTCAATATTTTTTTCAATATTTTTTCAATATTCAATATTTTTGCTAACTGGTTGAATGGCACAGCTCAGAGGGCTGTGATCAGTCATGAAGAGTCTGGTTGGAATCCAGTAGCCAGTGGTGTTCACCAGGGCCAGTTCTGGATCCAGTCTTATTCAACTTATTCATCAATGACCTGGATGAAGTGGACCCCCAGCAAGTTTGCTGATGATGAGAGGAGTGGCTGGTAGACCAAAAGGCTCCCATTCAGACAGACATGGGCAGGCTGGAGACTTGGGTGGAGAGGTACACAGGGAAGCTCAAGGAACACGAATTCAGGGTCCTGCACCTGGGAAAGAAAAACCTCATGCACCAGTACAGGTTGACCTGCTGGAAAGCAGCTCTGTGGAGCAGGGAGTCATAGTGGAAAACAAGTTAACCATGATCCAACAGTGTGCCCTGGTAGCCAAGAAGGCCAGTGATATCCTGGGGTTCACTAGTAAGACTGTGACCAACAAGCTGAGGGAGGAGATCCTGCCATTCTACTCTGCCTGAATAAAGCCATGTCTGGAATAATGTACCCAGTTCTGGGCTCCTCAGTTCAAGAAAGACAAGGAACTGCTGGAGAGGGTCCAGTGAAGGGCTATAAAGATGGATAGGGCACTGGAGAACCTCTTTTATGAGGAAAAGCTGAGAGAGCTGGGCTTGTTCAGTCTGGAGAAAACTGTGTGGGAACCTCAACAATTCACACAAATATCTTCAGGGCAGGTGTCAAGACGATGGAGCCAGGCTCTTTTCTGTCATGGCCACTGACAGAACAAGGCACAGTGGGAACAAACACACACAGGAGGGTCCATCTGAATATGAGGAAAACTTTACTTTGAGGATGAGAGAGCATGTCACATTGCAGCTGATCTGAAGCTGCCCTTTAAATTCAACCAACCTACAAGAAAACAAGTCCCCGGATAAGGCAGGGATAGGTTGGATTTCAACCCAAGCAATGACGTCAGTCAACCCTGTTCAAGCTTAGGTGCAGAGAGCTGCGTGGAGAGAGGACTCATCCAATCTGAGCCCAGGAAATCCAAAGCCCCTATAGAAAGGGCAGCCATAATAAACTCAGGGCTGTTTGCTGAGGACTCTCAGTGCTGTTTCGTGTCTCCAACCCATGACTCCACGCAAAAAAAGCACTGGGACAGGCTGCCCGGGGAGGTTCCAGAGTCTACTTCTCTGGAAATACTTAAAACCTGCCTGGATGTGATCCCATTCAAATGACTCTAAGTGAACCTTGGATAGACTGAGTTTCCCATAGTTATCACAGAGTGTACAACATGCCCTGGTCCTACTACACTGCATGCCAGCAAGGAGCAGGTGCCCTAAACACAGACAGTATTTTCCATCCTTCTCCGTGTCCCACTGCCCAAATGGCCTTGATGCCAGTAGCAGCTGGCTTCAGCTTTACCCTGCTGTGATTTTCACTTAGCTCTTCAGGGATAAGGTTGGAACTGGCTGCTGTAGAAACTGAGATCGACGCGGTGCCTCGGTTTACCNAGCAGCAGCTGAGTGGCTGCTGGAAAGGAGCCTGCATGAGGCTGACATGCCATTCCCTGGAGGACAGAAGCAGCTGTGGAGAGGAAGAAAGGGGAGGACATTCCTCAGATTTCATCTTACTCAGAGGAGTATAGGCATTTCTGAATATTGGTGACTATGTGAATATTTAGGGCATATCTGTCAGTTCCTACCACTCCTTTATGCAATAGTGTCCATATTGAACTTTGTTCCAAGACACAGAAAAGTAAACAAGGATGTCGTACAGCTTAAAGACTGCAGCATCCAAAAATTGCAGTGCAGGAAAAAAATGCCTTGGCAATAAATTGTGACACTGTGTCCAATATGAAGTAACTTCTCCCAGGGAGATCTCAATTTCCCAAGGAGAACAACCCAGCTGGCGAACAGGAAAGGTTCCTGGGACTTGCTGCTCAGACATCTGGAGCTTCCCTGACCAAAAACTTAGTTTTGTAACAATTGCGGATATGATCATCCCTCTTGATATTGTGAAAGAATAAAATAATAACTTTTATCACTAATACCTCTTCTTCTGGAGAAGGAAATACAAATGGTGACCAACAGTGGCTAGCAAGCAAATAAAGGGAAGGAGGAGTGGAAATCAAATAGAATATAAATGTACATAGGCAGCGTTTAGCCTTACCACTTTTGATAATACAAGGTCACATATCTCATACATGTTGTTGCTGAATTCTTACACAATTGAGGGAGTAGGTAGAGGCTGCATTTCTTGGGTAAAACTGGGGACAAAAAAAAGAAAAGTAGGAAGCTTGTGAATGGGGAGAGGTAAGATAGAAGATGAACTATAATAAAAAACAGCTGCACTTTTGAAACTGCCCTTTTGGACTGAATATTTCCAGATTTCTTGATGGCACAAACATGTTATTCTGACTTACATTGATCAAATTTGAAATGAGAGGGGTGTAAATAAATGTTTGGTTTTCACTCATCTTACATGACACAAGACAAGCAGCTTACTTAAATAACAGAATATCCCCAGTATGTCTTAATTCATTTCAGAGGGGAGAAGAAAACATGGGCCAAATAGAAGCCTAGGCTCCTATGTACAAGCTTTGTTGTCATATGTGTTTTGTCTTTTATGAGCTACCTGTCAGTAATCCCACTGAATCTGAATTCTGTGATTTGTTTAGAATAGCACCAGCAAATTTACCTTTGCTCTTTCTTTCCCTCAAGAAGGTAGCACAAGACCATTCATTTGTATTATTAATATAACTTATAACCTAATGATCATCCCAATTTTTCCTAAAATTCCTGAAGTAGGCACTTAGCTTATACATGTTGTTGACTGAAGTTTTATTTCAGTTTATTCTGGATAAAGTTCTAAATCCCTATATATTCTCACTTTATGTAAAATAAGGTCCCAGACTTAACAATGGAGTATGATGAAATTCATTTTTTTCAGCTACATGCAATAATTAAGTATTTTCTAGTATCAAGGGAAACTTTTCTTGTTTTCCACTATTGTAATGATTAGTTTAAACATTCAAAAATTATTTTTGTACTGAACTTTTAATATACCATGATAATAATTTATCTTGTGCTAAAATAAGGAACTTTTAAAAAAGAACTCTAAAAACAGTGGAATACGGGAAAAGGTCAAAAGTGGAATGAATATAAATTCAGTTGGGGCAACCAAAAGTCAGTAAGTTGCTGTGGTTTGTTGTGTTTAATTCCACCTCACTGGAGGCTGATCTTTATTCTGCAGGGCTTTTATGTGATAACTTTGTTTTTATAAAGTACTGTGGTGTTCTAGTGGATTTTATTGATCTCTAAGTGCAAAAACAATTAATTCAAGACCTTTTGTCTTATTAACAGACATTTATCTTTCTATCGGTCTGGCATAGAAAATCTGAAATAATGCATATGTAACCAAGATGCACTGCATTTGCCCACTGACACATACAAAAAACATCCATATTATGATATTATAAAATAATTTATACCTTTGTTTCCTTTGTGACTGGCTTTATTGTAGGAATATACTCATATATTCAACTTTTGTCCATGGATAGGTAAACTAAATGATCTAAACTACTGTTTACAAAAACAGTAACTACTGTTTCTGTAGTTACAAAAAGTGTTAGGTTTTTTTTAAATGAATTAATATTTATGAGGGAATTTATTTTGCTTTCCAAAGCAAAGGAATCAAAGCTAATATAAATTCTTCAGGTTTGATTTCATTTAATGATTGTAGGAGCAGAAATGTTCACATCTTCTCAAGTAAGTCCATCTGCCTTTACAGCATACTTATGAAGTACCTCTCAGCACCTCTTCATCCTCTTCCTGGTTCTTCACTTATCAGTGTTCATTAATTTTTGTCTAGAATATGTCCTCAGCAAACCTTATTTGAATTGATAGCTTAGAGGACACCACAGACAGAAACCACTCATTCTGAAATGTGACAGCAACAGTGAGGAATCTTACATCTTTATCATCCTATTCAGTGTGATTCTGCCCAGTGTTAAGGGAGAGAACAGCTCCTGGGCTTCTAGGGCTGGAGATACATCCATTAACCGCCTCTGTACTGCACGGAATAGTGATGTTTACAGCTACTAGAAAACATTTATCACTAATACCAGAAGGAACTACTCATCCATAAAAGACTGATTTTATGGTATTTATTATTCTTTGAAAGTCTTGGTAAAGACTGAGATATTGTGATTGAAAAAAGCCCCTATGTATACGGAAAAAAGCCACTCTTAAACTCCTGTGGTCTTAACACATTGTAAACATGTTAAAGGCATTCTGGTCACAGGGAAGAAGGTGCTAGAATAAAGAGTTTGTCTGTCAATGTACATAGAATCACAGAAACGTTGAAGTCAGCAGGGACCTCTGGAGAGTCTCTGCTTCAATCCTCCATTTAAAGCAAGGTCAGATAAATCAGGTTGCTCAAGACCATATCCAGATGGGTTTTGAATAGTTCCAAAGATTCAGACCCCCAAGATTCTCTGGGCAAACTCTGAGGTAGATTGGAAGGATTACCTCTTTTGACCTGCTAGCAACACTTTTTCCAGGGCACCTGAGAAAATTTCTGGCCCTCTTTGCCTTGACAGCACAACTCATAGCATCACAGAAGCAATCATAAAATCATTAGATTACAGAATCATAAAATCATAGGATAATATAACAGTTTGGGTTGAATGTGACCTTAAGGATCATACAGGTCCAACATCCTTGTATCATCATCCAAGTAGTTAATGAAGCTGCTGTTCAGCAATGGTCCCAATATGGATCCCTGGTTATGCAACTAGCAACTGACCTCTAACTGGACTTTGTGCCACAAATCACAGCTCTCTAAGCCTGGCTGTTCAAACAGCTTTCAGCCAATTTCACTTTTCACTTACCTAATCTTTACACCACTTTGTTCATGAGGATGTTATGAAAGACATTGTTGAAAGACTCAGTAAAAGCAAATTAAACAACATACACTGCTCACACGGTGAGCTGCTCATCTGTCTAAACTACTTTGGGGTTTTTTACATTTCTGTTTGGATAGCAGTTCTGTGATTTTTTTTAGGCATGGCCTAGCAGCATGGTTCACAGCTAAATTTTCAGAAGTTTCTCTCTAGATATCTGTTTTAATATATGTCTCCTTTGTGTTTACTACAAGTAAAATTAAACCTTTTTTGTTCTAGATGGCAACTGGGAGAATATAATCTTGGTTCAACTGTTAAAAGGCTGTACAGCTGCACTAGGAATTTATATGGCTAACTAGCCTATTTTATTTCTCTATGACATTTAACAATGCTGTCTTGCACAATAAACAATAACTTTTGTTAACTGCTTTTCATACTAGCATTCTCTAATGTCTTTAGTCAGTTGTGACATTTACACTTTCAAGGTTTGGAAAGACATTCACTCCTACAACTCTCTGCAGTCTACTCAGATCCCTCACTTTGGGTCTGGTCACAGTTCCCAACCAGAGGAAATTTACTGTGGAAAATAAAGTTCCCCTCATTTTCGAGATTTCCTTTCTAGTTAAAATGTAAGAACATGCTGGGAATACAGGAGCAATAATTCCTTTGATTATCTCCTTTTTTACCTAAACAAATGAGAAATTATTATATTAAATACACTAAGCTGTGCATGAAAAAAATGTGAAGGTTTAGTACTCATGTGATACATTATAATTAAATATCTTTTAAAATATTCTCACTGGAATATACAGGGAACCACTGGTTTTATTTTGTGTGTTTTATTTTTACTGTTTATACCTGTAACAAAATCACAGTTCTTGTTCACTTCCAACAGTGACACTGCTGTCAAAATCCAGCTCCATTTCAAAAGGACAAGACTTGCTTATATTTTTAATAGCTCCCTGTACTTTACCTGCCATCTTATAAATGACAAGAGCAGACTCAAAACCAAATAAAAAAATCTAAAACTTTCCATTTTCAACACCATTTTTTAAATCTCCCTGTCCATCTCACTGAGGTGACGGTATAAGAGGGAAGCTTGTAGCATTCATTATATTAAAACCATGTCAGCTTCAAGCTCTGTTCTTTTATATGCTAGCTAAATATATTCTAAACTGCTTGTATTTTTCTGCCATCCTTGCACATTTTTAATGCCTCTTTAGGTGCTTGATTTATCTCCAAACCTGCAGATTGCCTTTATAAGAATTCCCATTGACTGAAGTGATACTTATTCATGTGAGCAGAGCTGATAAACTGCTGGTCTCACCATCACACTGAGCTCTGCTGATTGCGATGCTACAGACTTTGTTTTCTTTCAGTAGGCAAAATAGGTTTAGAAACACATTTTTCCTTCATCCCTCAAAGGAACTCATAGCAGAGTGGCTGAGATTCAAAAACTGGCTTTTCAGATGACAGTAAATAATTCTGGATGGTTCCTACTTCATCTGACATATCTAGAAAGCCTTTGCCACAGTAAGCGATGTTTTCAGCCCAGAGAGACTCAGGCATCAAGGTCTTCTCTTTTTTGTGTAACACTTAGTGCAACATTCCCCACCTACCTGGATGGGTTCCTGAGCCACCCTGTAGAAGCATTTATGAATTAAATTAGTGTTGTACAACATACATGAGCTTTTAAATAATAAAACCAGACCATTTCACTGAAGATTAAAATATATGCAAAGAAACAAAAATCATGATTCAAATCTGAATCTATTCCCTCATAGACGTAATAAATTCTCAACAGGATTAAGGGGCAGAGGCAGAAGAGGAAACACACTTAGGTCATCTGCTATGATATCAGTGTCATGATATTGTGTTTCCTGAGTGAATGGAGCTCAAGAAAGTAACTGTGGTCTCCCACCCTGAATAAACGTATGTAACCAGGACAATCTGCCTCCTGTTTTTGCTTCCTCTTCTATGCACAAACATGCAAGATTTCTGACTTAGACAGCTAAACCTGTATGAGATGGCTCAGATAATTAGCAGAGTAAATGGAAAACAAGCTAAGTTCTTGAACAGCAAATGACAGTATCCCTCCTACGTCTGAAATAAACCTAAATGCTGATTTTCATTCACTCTTAAAGAAGCAGGGTTTCCCTGGACTCAGAAACATGAAGGTATTCAGGGAGATGGGGGCTGTCACTTGAAGTATTGAATTTTATCAACAAACTGGAGATGCCATGAGAAATTTCAACCTGCAGCAGGTTTTATAGGTTTTTCCAAAGTAACAAAAAGAGTTTTACTCTACCTAGGAAATGCAGAATAAGAACAAATGGGGTTCTACTTGCACAGAGAAATTTGAATTAAGAATGTGTTTAAAATTTATATGTACCTCAAATACAAAAATATATGGAAATATATTTATAAACTCTTTAATTTTCAATAGGATTTTTTTAAGGTTTCATATAACTCTTTTACAACAATGAACCTCCTGGCTGTTCTTAAAAAAAAGAAGAAAAATGGAAAAATCCTCAAACAAATCAACCACCATTTATTTGTCCTTTTTGTCTAGGAAGAAGCAGTAATATCTGCAATCTGAGCTCATGCCTGAAATGAGGATTTGATGAACTGCAAGAGAACTGAGCTGAGAATCAGAGCCAGCTGCTCAGTTCTGACCCTGATTACCAATCCCATGGCTCAAACATGAGACCAGCAAAGATCTCATGTTACCCAGTAGCTCCACCTTTTAGGGCTAACTCCTCGGTGACAAATACAGGTAATTTGCAGAGGCAGAAGAAAGCACCTGAAGGATAAGTCCATGGGAGGCCAACTAATCCTTTTGAAAACCACAGTACTGCCTGTTCTTTCCTTCTTGACTAGTTGTTTTTACCTCCATCCTTCTCATCAATGCTTTTGACCAGTGTTTTCACTGCAGGACTATAGGGAGTGACAATACTGTTTGCTTCAAAACTACTCCCCAACTGCACAGGATGTTACAGAGTTACTGTAAAACAAGGTTACTAATTCTTCCTCTACTTTAAAAACTCTATCAGAATATTTTGTAGGAAATACATCTATGCTGCAGCTGAGGAGTACTGTAACATATACAGAGTTTTAAAACAGTTTCACTTTTTTCAGTCTTTAAAATAAGACATTTTATGTTGTAAAATAGAAAGTTTTCTCCTCAATGACATGGATAAATTCATTTTCCTTTATATCTTAGATGAGGAGCAGTATTCTTAATACATAGTTTTGGGGCACTACAAACTTATTTAAATGAATGGTCCTATAAATATTCTATTTGAATCACTCAGTGTACAAACTGTATTTTGATGATCTCATTGAACAAATGATAAAGCAATACACTGGCAAAGTAGCCTATAAAATGGATTTCATTGTTGTTTACTATGGTCATGTCTTTTATGTGCAACTGGGGAGATGCAATTGTAAAGGACAAATGTCCTCCTTTTAAAATGGTAGCTTCAATCTTTTGAGATCTTTATTTTTAATTATATTGTCATCTCCTAATTTTTTTTCTTCTCAAATCTCCTTAAAAAATTTCAGGAATGAAGAAAGTGGTAGACATTAATGTTTGCAAAGTCTTTTTCTCAGATAGATGTGTGTATTTGCAGGTATATAAACTTTTCATAATTATGTGATTATATATGTTATATGTTATGATTAGGCATGGAAGTTCCTTTAGGTAGATTTTCCTTCCTTTGAAAAATATCTCTGGTTGTATTTGAATGCTAACTTTAATGTTAGTAATATTATCATCATGGAAGTATACAAGATAATAGGAAGACAATAGACTTTTTACCAAAAGTGCTAAGAACACTGTGTCAGTCTAGGCATAATGATGGACCAGCCCCTTGCATAAAATTAAGAAGTCTCAACTCACAACAAGTTCAGATGGCTGATAAAATTCATGAGTCTTCAGAAATTATGCACCAAACATTACTGTTTGAGAATATAGCTTTCCTTCATGGTAAAAATTAAGCTACCTCCTTGTTCTTAACTAGTGCAATAAGATGCATCAAATTAGAGCTTCTAAATGCAGGCAACTGTAATTTGTGAGATCATTTACAGGCATAGCTGCTATGGCAGTTAAATTAATGTTCTACTTTGCATGGCCATTAGAACATGTAAATAGAGCATGATGACCACAGTAATATCTTTCATGTTAAGTGATTAGATTCCGGGCTAATTAATAGCCAGATTCAAATTTTACATCACCCTTGATTTTTTTTTTTTTAAGCTCTAACGTAAAACCAGTTTTATTTATGAGTATTTGAAAAATCTAGAAGTGCCTGCTTTATGCTTTGTGCTGTGTGTCTGAGTGTTTTGTTTTATTCCTCTTACTAATGCATTTGGTGCAGACCTTGGTTATAAAATCCTTGAAATACATTGCTTACCATATTTTGTAAAGGTTGTCAAAGCAAAAAGCTGCTGGTTAGTTTGGTAAGAATTCAAATGTTCTTCTGCTAAAATATCTTACTTTTGCAAATCATTGGGGAATGTACGTAGACTTCTTGATTTTATTTGCTTGTTAAGTCAGCTGGGAAAAAGGAAAAAATAGAAAAATTTATCTGTGAGTTTATACATAAATGTGTTTCTTTTCCACTTAAAGGAATAATAGTCTTCTTTGGCGTTTTGATTAGGGATAAAATCGGTATATCTTAGTTCACTGATAATTCCCTAGTCATTGAATATGGATCTGATCCTTTTAAAATAAGGGAAGGACAACCATTTTTAAATAACAATTCAAATACTTTTCCTGTCTCAATTTTATTGTGTTCTATGAAAAAATATGGTAATTAGAAAGACCAAAAATATTATTTCTTGTTTTTTAAATAGTGAAAATGTTTCATTATACCAAACAATAAAAGCTGTCTGATGTAGGGAACCTAATATATCCAATCATTACCCCACAGGAGTTGTCATTTATTAATTATCTTTTTTTATTTAAAAAAAGGTATGATGCAGTTAGCAACATATTGAGAGATATCATGAAGTAGCATTGGAATACTATAGAAAAAATACATAAGTAAATACATATTCAAAGAAAAAAGCCATGATCCTATTTGTAATTTTAAGTTAAAATTTACTAAAAAATGTGTAATTCCCAAAGATATTTTATTATAAAATTCTATGTTATCAACAGCATTGCTTCCCCTTCAATGCTCCTCCCCCAAAGAGCTGTGTATGCCCACAAATGTCTCTGATTAAACTAAAAAAGTGTTATAACTAATTTTACATTTCATGAACACTTCTGAGGAAAATTTTTACTTGGGTCAAAGCATCATACATTTGAAATAGATAAATGTGATATCAATTATTTTCCTTCAATGGAAAACTAAAATATGAGATGTAGTCAAAGGGAACACTTTTTTGTCAGTATCATTTTCATTAGTGCACTGGAATTGAGTTCAGGCAGGTCAGCCTGAATATATTCAAAAATTATGGAGGAGGTAATTATAACTGTATGAATAGCTAGGTACTGCGAACAGGTACAAAAGAGGTAGCCACGTAAAACTTTTAAATATAGTTAACAAGTTTATTCTCTACAGTGAGGACCAAATTTTCATAAAAAATTGCCTTTAGATATTTTAGATTAATATTAAAAACATTAGAAATTTAAGACATTTAAAATTAATTAGCTTTTTGGTTTCCTTCAAAAGTTAAAACCCGCGCCTCCTTTTTTTTTTTTTTTTAAGTAACTTTTCAAATGGCTCTTCCATGTCTGTTTCCAGAAGAGAGGCGTCACTCCTGAAACTCAAGCATTTCCCTCCCTGGCCATGAGGATGACTAGCTCAGATGCAGATAACCAGTTCTTAAAACATCTAAGTCAGGAAGTGCATTGTCCTTTTTCTCCTACTCTTGTCATTTGCAACAATTTATCCAGGTGCTAGCAAGCTTAAGTCCTGGAAACTTGTATATGGTCTGTACAGATCTGTGTGGAAAAGGTGTTTGAAAGTAACAACTAGAGTATGGTGAACAGCTGCACAAAGGAAAATTGCATGGGTAGATCTCATTTATTATTTACAAGGCTCATAGATTTCTTGTATGTAGTAAACTGACCCCTGACCTTCATTCATTTATGCCTTTTAAAAAACATCAGTGTATCGATAATAAATAAATCAACTAATAGAATTTGTGTTAATTCTCCACTAGGTCTAATCCAAAGCTCAAGCAGCAATCACATCAAGTGGTGACTTTTTTTGTTCACCATAGACTAAATGAAAAGTTGTTCCCATTAGATCAAATTTTGTCCATTATGATTGAAGTCATTATTTACTTTTTTGTGAAACAGCTTCCCTTATTCATTCAGATAGGTGAAAAACATTTACTTGATTAATTTCAAAGCAAATTAATTAATTTTCATTTTTTCTTTACTAAAAATAAGATATATTTTAAATAGTCATATAATCCAAACCCAAAACTGTTTCTATATCAAACAGAGATGTAATGCTTCAGCCTTTCAAAACTAATTTAAGAACAAAACTGAAATATAAAATTCACAAAAATAAATATTTCCTTACAAATTATTTGGGGTTTGAAAAATTGACATTTACAGAGAAAAAAAAATCTACTGAAAACCTTCTGACCTTTTTAAGTCCCCTTTGCTGCATTTACAGATGTATGTAACAAGTCTACATGTCTAAGAAGAGGAAGATTATTTTCTAGCTCATGTTAGCACATTGACACTAAATTAGTGGACAGCAAATTCTTTGCTTTGCTTATCTTCCTCCTGTGTAGAAACCCATGATACTCAAAGCACTTTTATTTGTGAGTTTTTAGATGATTATTTTGATGCCATAGAAGTTTTATGGTTCTTACATTTCCTAAGATTATTTTAATTTTCTTCTTCTTCTTTGATTTCTTTTAAAACCACTATATCAGTTTATCTCTATCCCTTCTTGTATTCAAAATGAAGTAAATATTCATCATTTCACATCAAGGTGTCAGTCAAATACACAAAGGTCTTGAAGCTATGTTGGCCCTTTCAACCTTTCAACATTGACTCAGATTTACTTAAAAATTCAGTCCTAACTAATCAATATATTCACCAAAGCAGACGGATTCTTACAGGAAAAAGAAAAAAAAAGAAGAAAAAAAGGAGTTTTTTTCTCATGAATAAGCATTTTCTGTACAAAGATTTGCTGGTGAAATATTTCTTGTGTTATACAGCCACTAAGGCATAAATGTCTCTTCTTTTGAAAGAGATAAAAGATGAATAGTCTTCATCTGTATAACATTTCAAAAAGTTACATGTGAAAGCAAACAGAAAGTGGATAAAATTGTGTGTAAAAACATAAGGTAAAGCATAAAAGCATAATAACGTAAAGCTTAAGTCCAAGTAGAAAAAACAATTGCAATGTAATTTGTAAAAATGAAATGAATAGTAGAATAAATCTGTTTAAGAAAATATAATGAATAAAAGAATCCAAGCCTGCAATGCAACTCATGTTCTGTACATGCATTTGCACAATAAGAAACGTATTTTTTTCACTTATTTTCTGTTTTATTGTTATTTTAAAATAAGACATAGATATAAAGAAGAAATTTTTTCTGTGAGGGTGGTGAGGCACCGTAACAGGTTGCCCAGAGAAGTTCTGGATTCCTGGAAGTGTTCAAGGCCAGGCTGTATTGGGCTTTAAGCAACCTGATCTAGAGAAAGCTGTCCCTGCCCATGGCAGAATGGCTGGAGCTAGATCACGCTGAAGGTCCCTTTCAGTCCAAACCATTCTATGGTTCTGTGATACATGCAGTGACTTTGAGGACATGGCTGTATGTCTTTATATTGAAATCTTCAGTCATTGTTTTTTGCTGCTGTTCAAAGCAGGTTAATTCCCTCTGACATTCTCTACCTGCATTTTGTAAACATTAGCTGTTGACGGGGAGTGCAGCTGTAGCACACAATGTCTGCATTACTTCATGTTAACAGGAGCTTACTTTTACTCAAGTTATAAAGAGAAAAAGCACACATTAACATGGAAAAAGGGATTTTTTTTCACCTAAGATATATGTAAGATGTCAAATGTTGAATATTTTGTCTTGCCACTACCTAGTTCCTGAAAAATGCAGACCACATGGACCACAATGGTTTTTGTATTTCTTATATTGACAACACATGGTCCCAATCTTGTAGATGTAGATTTAAGTGATGCCAATAACATTGTAGTAAATAACAGTCTTGTTCAAAAACCTTCCGGGGTACCATAAGCACTGCTTATTATGTTACTACATTTGCAATAAATTAAGTTAAAGAAAAATATCTATCGTATTCAAAAATTAACTGCACTCAGCAAAAAAAGGATGGAGCTGAGTGTTCAAGTGTGAACAGAAGACAGTAATGGCATCCAATTTGTAAAGCTAACCAAATTCCTCAGAGCCTATACTGAGTGTCTCTGTAACTTTGTGCTTTAAATAGTTTTCTACAAGTTTAAGATCTGTCAACTTTGTATTTCAGTATAGATGTCAAAATCCATACATTTAAATATACTAGTGAGTACTTATGGAAAAACGAAGGGGGTCAATACATATCATCTTTAACTTAATTTGTTACAGCAGAAACTCTTTAAAAATATCTCTGTGATTGAGAACATGAACCTTCATTTGTGCATAAAGAGAAGCAATGAAGTTGTCATGGTTATTATAGTTCAATTTAAGGAGCAGTACCCTTGAAATATTTTGACTTACTGAAGCTTTAATGAGATCAAAACTGTATCTAGGTCTTGATTATACTCACAGAATTTTTCTTGGATATGCAGGCGTGAAAAAGAATCACACCAATTTTACTGTACTATGCTTAGAATGAAATCACACTGACTTCTGTGTGAGGCATTTTCTGCACATTCATCAGTTCAGCAATTTAGAATCTGTCTAACAGTTATCTTCCAAGATGTAGTTGAGAGCAAACTATGACAATGATTGTCCTAAGAAGAATGATTTTCATTTCCTTTAGACAGATGGATGGATTTTTTTGCAGATGCTGAACATTTGTAGATGTCAGAAGCAGGCTTGTCAAAGCATTGTTTCAGAAAACCTTTTGGATTTATTTTTTCCTCTTCACAGAAACAAGAACTGCTACATGTGTCTTCAAAGTGTCTCTGTAAAGCTGTGAGGTGACTCAGTATCCCCCACCCCCCCATAATTAGGATAAATTAAGACATTTGTGAGATTAGATAGCAAATTTTAAATACAAAGGCAGGTACAAATACAAAGCCACATTTTATACTAAGGTTGATAATATAGACACTATTGTGGTCAGGAAGGTAGTCTCATGGTAGGGCAGATAAACCCTGTATATTCTGATATACAAAGAACATCTTCATTACTTGATCATTGTTTTTTCTGTGCAGTTTCCTGTTTTGTTGCTAGCTCGTATTACAGATTAATAATCAGGTGATTCACAAAAAAAATTAATATTAAAAGTTTCTATTTATGTTCCTCTCTCCTATAGCATATTAATGCTGAGAAATTTTCTGCTACCTTTTCCAAAGAGAACACCTGCTTGTATTATAATCCACAATATAACAAGCTTGTTTTAATGAACCATCTTTGATTTTTTTATCTAGGATTTCCTATTTTTAAGTTCTCTGCATATACCACTATGGACAACTGCATAACACGGTGACAATGGTTTTATAACAAGCTAATGCTAAACTTGAGTAAAGGTTATGACTTATTTGTTGATTTCTCCCAGGAAGCATTGACATTTGGACTGCAAAACCCAAGCCATACAGATGCTTATCTGTCCATTCAGTGAAAAGTGTATCTAGCACAAGCTTTCTTCATGCTGAATATTTTTGGAAGAAATGTTCCACATAATATAGTTACATAAAATAAATATTTTGCAAATTTTTTTCACTAAGTACCTTGTTCACCTACTTACTATCACAGTCAGAAGGTACTGTTGTTACATGAAACTGTATCTAATAAAGTATTTAACAATTGATTTTCATTCAACATTTTCCATTAACACATCATGTATCATCTAGCAAATCAATTAAGTAGTGAGTTATGTTTAATGCTGGTATATCCCCTTCCTCACATCAGATGAGCAGTGCTGTCCCTTAAACTAGCTGCCATGGTATAAATGAAGACTACATGCTGAGATTTACTACAGGCTGAGCGTGACCAGACACCATTGACACATTTTAGTGTGTATCTAGAAGAATACTGGCCTTGCAGGGTAGCATGCCTTATTAGCTTTCCTAGAGACACTGCTGTCTGCAGAAGGTCATCCTTCAGCAAGCAAGAATGCCAGGAACAGTGATATTCACTTGTGTTTATTAAAAAAAATACTAATTTTAATAATTTCGGTTATTAAATAGGAGAATTACTTAAATTCCTGGATGGTTTATTTCTGCAAAGTTAAAAATATTCCAGATAAGTGGGACAGATTTTTTTAACTGTCTCTGTGGAAAATAATTAAATAAATATGTTTAAAGAAAGTCACAATGAAAGCCTAGCAAGAATTTTAAATTAATGTGTTTTAGATATTTTCAGAAAAGAGATCTTAAGCCCTTGAGGAAACTGCTGTTAGCACCTTTCTCTTTTCAACTCAGTCTGCACTAAACATGATTTGTCACAGTAAGAACTTCAACCATAAAGAGATTGCTTTTAAAAATATAAAACCTCGAAGGATCTTTCTGGTTTTTTAGATGGGAGAGGGACTTGAAGGCAAGAAAGGTTTTATACATTTGTTTTCAAGTTAAGACTATTTTATTTTTTATTTATAAATTTGATCTTGAGTTCTGATTCATTCACACACAGTACTTTGCTGTGTGTCCGATGTCCAGAAATGGTAAAACTGTTTATTGCAGATTGTAACATCCAATATGTCAGAGAGGTGGAAAGAATTTGAAACCAAATTTTCCCTTAAAACCTACTCAAAAGAAAAAATAATGTATTATTCAAATATTTCTTGATAATAAAAAACGGCCTCTTATGGCTTTTGGAGAGCATTAAAATTTCAAACTTATTTTTAAGAAAAGCACAGAATGTCCATGGCGTTATAGTGTATTATACACTTACAGAAAAAAAAAAAAAAAGAAAAAAAAGTGTCTCTTTTTACACTCAGGGACAGCCAGTTGATTTAATTTCTACCAAAACAATTTAAATATGGTGGGTAAAGGGTGTATCTCGGTGTATCAGCTATACCAAGAAATTAAAATATTGATTAATAATTGAAAAGGATGGTATTATTTGAGTGGGAATATAACCACCACCTTCAATACACTCCTGAAATCTGAATTGCACCAAGGGCTTTGTGATATATTGACAATTTAAAAATGCAGAGATTAAAAATATCTCATCAATAAATCATTTAAAATTTCATATACTATTCAAAAGGTTTCGTCAAATATATAGTTAATCACTAAATCAGTAAAACAGATGTATAGAAAAATCTTATTATATCTGTGTCTGTGGCTTTTTTTTATTATTATACAGAATGATTCTTACAACAAAGTCTTTCATGGGAAATGTTAAGGTAGAATGTTCGTTGGAAGAGATTTTCTCTCACCATGAAATCTTATTATTCAAATAAGTCCTATCATGTTATTTCCTGATCACACTTTAAACTCAGTGACACAGAAGTTGCTCTGCTCCCTGCTTTGTTTTCATATGTGCAAAGTAAGACAACAAAGGTGCTGGGTATTTAGAGGGTTTTACTCTGTAGGAATAAGGGAGAAATTCAAACCAATGATGCCATATCATTTTATAATGCCATATCATTATAAAAGCAAAAAAAAAAAATAAAGATAGTTCACTGTATCTAAATAGAATGAACCAATGGGTACCTTGAAATTTGACAGGGTGATCTCTAAGGTGTTAGCTGTTACTCCTTATAAAACAACTATATAGTCACTAATATGTATAGAATGCTTTGCATTCAGTTCTGGAAGATGATAAATGTAATGTTGATATTTCCTGACAGCAATACATGAGCTGGAGCTTATTGTTGAAAGGAACAAGGAAGCAGTCTCTAGGTGACCCTGTCTGAGGCAAAGGGCCGTCTTCATACGAGTCTTCTAACCTCAACCATTTTGCCATACATGAACAGTTTTAATTTAAAGACCAGGGTGAATTCAGTAGTGCAAGTGTCTGCCTTCTTCATTTTACTTTCTTCTTCTACCTCACTTGACAACTATTCATGAACCATCACCCACTCCTGCATCCTCACTGCTGGGCTCCTTATTGCCAGGGCCTTGTGCACTGGGCACTGATTTTTCATCACAGGAACTGATAAATAAGGGGTGAAAACTGACCTTCAAGGACTCAAGGCCAAATGTACCTGCACTGGGTGAACAACAGTGGGTTGCAGCCCAGCAGGTTTTCCTTCAGGAAACCTTTGCCTCCTCTCTCCCACAGCTTGCTCCCTCCTGTCCAGTTGCAAGAACTTAAGGGTCCTGCACAGGGGTTGTCTGGAGCAGCCCCTCTCTGGTTCTGTCCAGTCCAGCAAGGGCGAAGGAAAGGTGGACAGTGAGCTGAACGTAAGCCAGCACAAGCCACCCTTTAGCAAAGCAGCCCAAGGGTGTGCTGGGCTGCATAAAGGAAGGGTCTTGGCACTAAGGCTTGAAAGATTGCTTGGAGCTGAATCTGCTGAGGGATGCCACAGGCAACAAGGGCTTCTCTAAATGTCTAAGTGTTAAAGACCAGGGAAAAGAGGAGCCCATTGCTGAGATGGCAGGAGATATGTTGCCTTGGCTTCAGCGATAAGGCAGAGGTGAAAACTCACCTGCAAGGCCACAGAAAGATACCAAAACCTCTTACACAGCAGACTTTCCTTCTTTGGGGCGTCTACTTTCCTGGCTGGGTGGCAAACAGTAAACAGTTCCTTGGAACATGGGGGCATCGCAGAGTGTCACTGTGACATCACCCCAACCTTGCTGCTTTTGCAGGCTCCAGAAGGATCAGGGTCTTGCTCTTTAAGCTTTGGCTTAGAGAGCAGCAGCTGTAGGCACTGGAGCAAAGGCAGCCTCTTCCAATCTCCTCTCCCGTCTGCCCAGTTGTGAGGCCCTGTAGGTCCCGCACAGGAGCTGATCCGGAGCTGTGAGTGCCGGGAGGGTGCTGGGGCTTTCCAGCACTGAAGGCTCTCTGCCTTTCCCTACTGAGTCCTTCATGCACCCTGTGCTAAACACAGTAGTGTCTGGGAGACTTTATGAGGTCTTCTGAGGGTTGGACACAGCAGGTTCTTCCCCAGGGCCTCCTGACAGCTCACCAGAACCTGCCCCAGGGCTCTCAGCATGACAGCCATCTAGCTTGAGCTCTGGGGAGATGTGGAGACCAGGCCGTCCCTTCCTGCTCTCACTCCCTCTCTACCTCCTGCCATGGAGCGGACCTCCAAAGGGTCTGTCCAATCTCCTTCCAGGTCCCAGTGGGAACTTTTCCAACCTGGGTCCATGTGGACTCTTCATGCCTGCCTTTCCCTGGCACACAGAGAGGTTTTCCCAGCACCTCAACTGTCAGCTGCTTACCTGCGGGCAGTAAGGGCAGAAGGCGGGGGTGCGGGGTTGTCCTTGGTCTAGCTCACTCACAGGGCACCTGCTGCTCTTGCTGCTGCTGCTGCTGCTGCTGCTTTAAAGCCCAGAAAGTGACCCCTTCAGGAGACCCTTACCTTGCCTATCCCACAGCTTGCTTGGGCTTTCCTTGTGTTTCCCCTCTGAGCACCAGAGAAAGCCAGGCACCCAGGCACCTTGCATGTCTCCCTCTCCAGGACTGGGTACAGGGCCCTGAGGAAGCCCTGGAGGAGAGACTCTGCTACAAGGGGCAGCATGAGCCAGCTGCCACCAGCAGGGCCATCAGAAATGGCAGCAGCAGATGGCCTATGCCCCATCTGCCTGGGTGACCTTGAAAATGCCACCTATGTGGAAGTCTGTCAGCATCGCTTTTGCTTCATCTGTATCCGGGAATGGGCCAAGCTGACGGAGACCTGCCCACTGTGCAAGCAGCCCTTCAAGCGACTGCTGCGCACAGTGACAGCGGACAACAACCATGAGCAATATGTGGCTGGCTGGTCTGCCCGCCACCAAAGGAAGGCAGCCAGGATCCGGAGCAGATCCCCACAGCGGCGCTACAACCTGAGTCACAGGCATCCTGACACCCAGCCCTCCGTGGTGAGAAGGGGAACTGTGGGGACAGACTGAGAGCAGAGGGATCCAGTAGCTGTGGGGCCCCCCGATGTCACTTCTCAGCAGGCTGCTGCAGCCAGCACTTCTCATGAGGGAACACCACTGAGCACGAGGGAGCAGCTGGCCAGCCCTGCTGCTACACCAGACAGCAGGTGCAGCAGCAGGGCTGCTGCAGCTCCTGCAACAGTCTGACCTCTTTCACCTGCAATAAACAGCCAGATGCTTTCAATTTTGGGATGTGTATCATGATTTCAATCATTCTTAACTGCTGCAACAGAAGATGTTTCTCTCCTGCTTTCCCTGCTTCCCACTTCCAAGCACCGGGGCAGGGGTGTCTAAGGCCTTTGCCCAGCAGCTGCTCCTGCTGGTGCTTCTGTACCCAAATGTTCCTGGCCATTCTTTAGACCCTACTCTCAGTCCATTTCTGACAGCAGCAGCTGAAACTCCTCACACCCAAGTCCCCATGGCTGTGTCTGGCAGGCAGGAGAGGGCTTGTTATGTTCTTCTGGATAATGCTCTCTGGGAATGGGAGTTCAGGAGCAGTATTAAAGAGCCTGTGTTAAAGGGAAGCCTGGATGGCCTATTTCCAGCAAGAAGTCAGGGGTAAATCCACATGAAGTAGCTTTGGCTACTTTCTCCACCATGGAAAGTCACAGATACAGAAGTGCCCTGAACAGCAAGGTTTAAGATAAGATCAATCCACAAACTATCCAAACTTATCTTTATCTATGAGCCATTTGCAAGGGATGGAAACATGCCACCACTGACACAGAGACTAAACTGCAAACCACAAGAAGATGCAATGCACAATCCTTGTTGGTTTGCACCTACAAGTCTCCCCAAGACCTGGACAGTTGCTCAGCATCAGCGCTAACCTAGCCAACCCCAGTAACCAAGTCTGAAGCAAGCTGCCCCTGTAGTTTTGTCTGGCCCAGAAACAGCCCAGCTCCTTCACTCTCCGAGGCAGGTGTGTGCCAAAGCAGCTGTGCAGATGGGGTCTTGGGGGACAGCAAGCAGCCAGGGACCATATTCCATGTCTATTTGACATGGATGTGATTGGTCAAAGGTTGGATTCAGTGACCTCGGAGGTCTTTTCCATTCTAAATGATTCTGTGATTTCTACCAATTAACAACTGATAGACATAAGGTGGAAAAAAAGGAAATATTTTCTGTTTACTAATGGAAAGGTGATTTTCTTAGGAATATTGCAAGATAAATATTTCATCATTTTACTGTCTCCTTACTGCAGGGTCTGCCAGAAAGTAAGAGGGAAGGCATCCTTTTTCTTAAAAAAGTCATGTTTTGTGATGCATAGATTTGAGAGAATCAGACCTGCAAATATGGAGAAATTACCCTAAATATATTTTTACTTTTGTCAGCATAACATGTACTAGAGTATGTGGTTTCAATGGTGTTACTGACAATTCAAACCTCAGTAGTGATTTGGACTTGTTATACATTATAGAACCATGGCTACAATAGCCCAGATATTTGATGTTATTTCCAAGTTGTGTTAACACATATCTCATCCTCTAAGTTTACTGACTAACACATAGTTGGAAGTGGATTTGATCAAACATATCATTGAAAAAGTTACATCCCATTTCTCCTATAAGAAATCTTCTAACAAAAAGCAATTTTGACACAATCTTTAACAAGCAAGTGCTAAGGTCTACAAAAGAAATATCAGCCCACCACTGGTTTTTACTCTCCGAGCTGAGACTATATAAGTTATTATACAGGAAGAATATTTTTTTAAAAAGTTGTTTCTAACAATTTTAAAATTTGCTATTATAACCTGAAAAACCCCACAAAAAATAAACTAACCCCCACAAAATGATGCTTCTCAAAGCAACATTAACCTGGAAATGCATTACGTTTGATTTTTTTGTGACTATAGAAAGGAAGAGGAAAATTAATTTTAATTACACTCAAATGTTTATACTTGAACCCACACATAAAACAGTAGAATCCCAGTGATACAATCAACATACTGTGATAACATGCTATGCCTTGGTAAGAATGTTCAAATAACTTCTTTACACAAAGGATCAGAGTACAAGCATTTTAGTGTACAAGTCTCCATATGCAACAGGTTGACTAACAGTTAAAATTATATTATCAGTTATATGAAGGAGCTTGTAGACACTTTGTTTCTCACCTTTTCATTTTTATTTCATTTATGAAACAGAGCATAATTTTTAGAGCTGAGAGAGCGTCATAGTTGGAACACACCAGGAAAAAATCAACTTAGATTATACAAATCTGTTAACAGAATCGCAGAGTAGCCCAGGTTCAAAGGCTTCTAAAAATATCATCAGCTCCAACCTTTTGTGGGAAAGGGAAACTAGAAGAGCTCTTGTAGCACCCCCTGAGGAGGTTGTTCCAGTGAATGATTGTTCCTCCTATCAAAAGCTTCTTCCAGTGTAACTTGGACAGATTGCATTTGTCTTCTCTGCATGGTGCCTTGTAAAGAGAGGCCCTTCTCTTGTAGCTGCTCTTTGAGTCCTGGAACACTGTGCTGATGTCCCTTATAAGCCTTCTCCATTGAGACGAGATCTAGGTCCTTCAGTGTTTCCTCACAGGTCGGGTTCTCCAGCTCTTTGATCATCTCTGCGACTCTCCTTTAGACATTCTCCAGTCTGTCTGCATTTTTCTTCAATTGTGAAAACCAGAACTGAACACAATACTCCAGATGAGGCCTGACGAGATCTGAGTGGAAAGATAACTTTAACTCTGGCAGCCTGGGAGATGGTTTTTTGACCTGACCCATCAATTTAGTCCCCCCAAAAATTCACCAAATAACAATCAAATAATTGTTCTCTTTCTCTAAGGTTAGAAAACAGATATAGATTTATCAATTTTAGTCCAGCTACTTTTCTTCCTATGCTAACTTTTCCTTTAATTTATCTGACACACTCAAATTATAAATAAGAATTCCATCATTATGCTAAAAGGTCTAGGCAGGTCTTCTGTATTCTGACTACTCTTACAATACCAAGCCTGGCTGGAACAGCTGTGACGAAAAGTAATTTTATAAAAGCCAAAATGTTTCCTGAGAGGAACATTGGTTTAAATGAATTTTTCAAAGGAAGGTTTTCTGCAGTCAAGAGCTTCCTGGTCACCTCTAATGAGAAAGAGTGAGGAAAAGAGATGAATTAAAAACCTCAGGTATTATTTTGGAAAAAAAATCAATTTTTGATAGAATTCCAGTGTCAAAAGAACATTTGTGGCCATTCCAATGGGGAATAGAAACAAAGTTTGAGGTTTTAAAAGTTCTTTCTCTGCCACATGTGATGACACTGAGAACAATCATTTCCAGAATACCAGTTCATGGTTCAGTGAAACCAGTCCCTTATGCCATGGGTTGTCTTGAGATACAAAGAGCTATCTATACTTTGATACCTGTAAACAAAAAATGGTAAAATAACTGAGAGTGAATACAGAAAATAAACTATGAATTTCATATTAAGGCTTATTTATAGGCTGTCTGTTAGCAAGGAAAACAGCATAATAATCCACATCCATTTCTCCATTCTGGGGTTCACTTCAAGCTCTAATGTAACAAAAAAACCCAAAAGGCAAAGCTTTACAGGCTAAGATTTATGTCTGCTGTTACTGAGCAAAGTGATATGATTTAACAATTCTGAGAAAATATTCAGAAGAATATTTTCACTTTAATATTATAGTAAATTCTTTTGGCGTACAGAGTCACATGGAGACTTAGAGGTGTAGGGGATTTGATGGGCTGCAACTAAGCAAATGAGGGAATTGAACAATGTCCTTGCAAAACCACTCCATAATTTTTGAAAGAACAAGTCTCTGCTGACTGAAGAAAGGCAAATGCTTCATCCACCTTGATAAAAGAGGCAAACTCACCAATCTGGGAAATCAGAGATGAGTCTGTTTTATTCAGTCCAGCAGTAAATTGCCTCTGATCAACCTGATTGTCTTCTATGATAAACAGATTGGAAATGTGGTTGAAGAGAGAGGAGAGGATATCATTACCTTATGTGACTGAAGGGAAAGCAAGGGATATATTTTACCCCAACTTTGTTAGTCTTTCAACACTGGCTCCCATAATATTGTTGTATCCAGGTTAGGAAGGCCCAATCAAGGTTTAGTTTGATAGACCAGATGGCTACACAACCCATCTGTTTGGATGACTGGACACAGGGGGCAGTGGTTAATGAGTTGTCCTCTACCCAGAGATCAATACCAAGTGGGGTAATGCAGAAATCTACCCTATGGGACCAGTCCTGTGTAACAACTTCATAATTGATGAGGTGACAGAGTGCAGTCTCATCAAGCTTGCAAATGACTTCACACTGGGGTAACTAGTCCATATGTTTGAGGGTAGGGCAAAGGGACCTACACAGGCTGGAAGAATGGGCCACAAGGAATCTCACAAAGTACAAGGACAAATTAAAAATGCAACACCTGGGCAGGAAGAGCTCCTTGAAGTGACACAGAGGACTGAAGACTGGCGAGGAGCTCTGGCGGACAGCAAGCAGTGCATCAGCAAGCAGTGCTCTAACACCAAGGAGAGCCAGCAGGCCTCTCAGCTCTACTTATAGAGTTGAGACAACATACAGAGGGACTGGTACTGAGTTTTGGTCAGTCCAGTGCAGGTAATACATTGTTAAACAGGAAGAAGCTCGAAGGTAGAGCAAAATGTCTTTTACCTTAAGGTAAATGTCTTTTATCTTGTAAAGGTTCATAAAGGGCCAAAGTGTAATCTGCACAACATGGCTGGTCAGTCAGCACGAAGGATAATACCACATGCTGTGCTTGACTAACTCTTATTATCCTATACTCACTGCTTTATAGTGAGAGTGTAAAGCCCTCAGACTGATAAGGGTAAAATTGTTCCATAAAAATTATATTACTGTAAAAGCTAACTTTGTCTGGGAAATGGCACTAATGGGATTAATTATAGAAAAGCAGTGGGAAATCCTTCGTGCTTTATTTCTAGCAGGAAACTGGGACTTGATTGATTCTTGTGGCACCACTGCACAGACTCTCTGACACTACTACCTCATGGAAGTGTGTCAGAGCTCTCCTCCAGCATGGGGTCTGCAGCAGGATCTGCAGGGAGTCAGCTGGCACAGCTAGCACATGCAGTCTGGGAGGCAGGGAGGCAGGGAGGCAGGAAGGGAGGCAGGAAGGAAGGAAGGAAGGAAGGAAGGAAGGAAGGAAGGAAGGAAGGAAGGAAGGATTCTGTACATACTACTCTTAAGGCGCATCCTCTGAACTAAAATTGTTTTGATGTGAGTATGGGGAGTAAGGAAGAGGACTAGTCCTAAGCAAAATGCATACTTCCAATGTAGCTCAACTTTGTGCAAGACAATAAGAAATTAAAGAAAACAAAAACAATATGAAAACATATTATAGTGAATTATGCTAATGCATAACTTCAAAGACCTGTTTGTAAGTTTATGTAGAATGGTTATAAAGTATGCAAAAATAAATGGGAAGTTAGCTGCTTCTCTCTCTTTTCTGAGAATATGCTTGTTTCATTATCAACTTTTTTCCCTCCACAGCACATTTTATAGCCAAAGTGTCATTGCATTAAGGAGTTTAGCCTCATTTGCATAATGCTAATGGCACAAAGGCAGGTTTGCTTAACTATCCATACAGGAATGGGATTGCTGCAGCTCTGGAAGAAATGGATCCACTTGTTTAAAAACAAAAAAAAAATAAATAAAGTGGCTGATACTAGACTGTCAGCCAGAAACTGATTTTGCTGCTAATGCAAACACTTTTATTATCTCAACTAAGCAGACATGTGTCATTAATTCAAAAGAAAACATTCCAACGATCCTTCTCCTCATGATGCTTTTGTTGTGCGGTGGGATAGAGGGTATTACTGAAATAATATAACAGGACTTCAGTTGACAGGATACAAAAAATCAGAATTAGGACACAGTATGGCATTTATTTTTTCCTTCTTGAAGAGAAAATAGAAAAATCTTCAGTGGTCCCCAAACAAAGTTTCAAACACTTGACACTTCAGATGAAGCCAGAAGTACAGCATGCGTGCAATATCTTTATTGCTGTTAGTGGGGATTCAAGGAACAGAGAGAGGCAATGAAGATCTTCCTAATGTTATTGTAAGGAGATTTTTTCATCAGAATGAAATGGCTAAAACAATCCTAACTGCACTAATTGACATAAGCTCTGCATTTTGTCTGTTAAGGAGAATTTTAATCTTTTGAAGTTGGATAGATTGCATTCTTTTTACATATACAAAGAAATAAACAAAATAATCCTTTAACAAAACTATGAAACAGTTCTACATACAAGAAAGTACATCAAAAATTTTCTAGATATTTTCTGACTTTATGGTAGCGACATAATCCATATTCTAAAAGATAAAAGATAAATTTAACCATAATAGGCAGCTTCTTACCTATAACAAGAATATATATTTTTAAAATATGCTACATAGTTTTTAGCAACTTGATGTTTGCAAGCAAAAATAGGATTGATATGGACAAGTTAGTATGTGGACAAGTTAGTAAGAATGATGTGAAAGTCTATAAAACTTAAAAAAATATATATATCATCAAGAAAATTATAGTCTTCCTGCAAAGGATGTCTTTTAGGTTTTCTTCATTTTCTCCAGTTGGTGTTTGTAGTTTCTAGTATCGTTTTTAAAAAAACCAAAAAAACAAAACAAATCCCCACCACTGGTTCTTAGGAGAAGTAGTCTACAAAAAAAGAAAATATTTTTAGCTGTTTATGTATATTATGAAAGCATATAGGATCATCTTTAGGTGCACAAAAAGAAATTTATCCTATTATTGGTCACAAAAGAAGCCTCTTGCTTTATTGAAAGCATCTAATAATTCTGGAAACATTTTAAAGTCTGCTGAAACATGTAAATTGTAAATCATGTTTAATGTCATAAATTATGGAGAAAATTACAGGTCATGGTTCTAAGCAAGGAAATACATGCAAGGGCTAAGATCAAATAACAAACAAGCACTAACTGCACTTTGTGGTGGGAGTTCAGATATATGATATAGGAGATTAGGAATGAAAAATTACAAAAGTCACTTGCCTCCAAAGAATTTCACAAAAGAAAGAAAAATAAAATCTCTTAATTAATGTTGTTTTATAGGGGAGAGTGAGTTCTTGATCAAAAAATGTTTAGTTTCTTTCAAAAATTACAAGAGAGTAGAAGGAAGATAGATTCTAATAGCACCATGTGGCCCAAACCTGTCAGAATTAAAGGTATTTGCAATGGTTAATTATTGAACTATGTTCAGTTGTTTGTGCAAGAAAAATACAACCAAATGCATTTCAAGCAGATATTCTCAGGGGAACCAGGCGTGTAAAGTGCTTGTGAAGTGTCAATTCAGAATGCCTTTTCCTACCAAGCATGTCAAAATCAGTTAATTATATTGGGTAGCACTGTTTTTCAACTTGCCTGTCATTTAATCTATATTTTTTTAAATCACTTAGATAAATTGTTTCTATCAAAAGTTAAATTTTCATTTCTTGAGGCAGATTTTGCTCACATAATTCTTGTTAGTCAGCACAAATATTTAATAAAAATTTATATAAGGTCTCTTGTAAACGGAATACAAATAAAATATACAGAGAACAAAAATAGAAATGTCCAAGTTCCTACAACGAAATAAAGAGGGGACAATGTCCTGATTTTATGGTTATTTTAGATCTTGAGAAATACAAAAATGTCCTGTTGCCCTACTACCTTTGGGCATACGTGAGACAACTAGGAACAGAAATAAGATGTGACTTAGCTATCTACATACTTCTCTTCACAGTGAAAATCAGATCAATGTATCAGTGTCAAGATTTTAATGGAAAAAAAAATGCTTCAAAACTGATGCCCAAAATATCTGGCTTATGTGTGGGAAGCTCGAATTTGATATTGGCAAAAAGTAATTCTGTCATGTTGAGATACGATTGGTTGCTCAAAATCATATAGGACTCATGTTTTACAGTATCGATATACTTTCAAAAGAGAACCAAAGTTCACTGTTTTCTTTAAAATAAGCTTTACTTTAAATATTTTTTTAATGAATATGTGTATATTTAGACCACTGCTCCATAGCATAGGCAACCAGGGAATTCCATAGTTGTCTGCCCTCATTAGTGACGCTGGGCTGTAGAAGTTAGTTCTTGCAGGGAGAAATTATTTTCTATTTATATCCTGTAATCCGTCCAGACTGAAGTGTTGTATTGATTTATTAATGTTCCATAATTAACAGGTAATCAAAAAACTATGTACTTATGAGAAAAATGAAAAATATAAACTGAACTGTTGTATGCTTGCAACGTTGATACAGACTCGCAAATTTCTAAACATCCTTTGCTAACAAATCTTAAATGTCTGGCTTACACACATAGATGCACATGCACACAGACAGGTTTGCTTGTAGCCAGCAGCATCCCCCTGCCTCACCCACCCCTCTTCCTCCTCAGGGTCCCCGAGGTTTCTCTGCCCTGTTACTGCAGTGAGCCAGCTGGGACAACAGATAAACCCTTTTACTTACAATAGTTATTTAATCGTTATTAGATCTACCTCCAACTCTCAGAACTGTTATGCATTTTATATTAATCTCTGCCAGACAAATTGTTTTGAGACTAGATGCAGTTATAATGAGTCTCTCAGAATGGGAGTTTAGCTTGGACACTTCTGTAAAATAAAACCACATGGTTTAAAGGACCTTAACGCAGAGAACGGATCTCAGTCTGCATTCCCAACACTCTCACTAATAGCTTTATGATTTGAGCTATTTAGAAAGAAAAGCAGAGATTTTTTCACTTATACTGTGAAAAAAACTAGAATATCCTACTGAATTCTGTGCAGAGCACAATATCTAAGAGAGGCCTGGGGAACTCCTGCATGAATTAATTCCCTTGAGTGTGCACAGGAGCAGGACCTAGTGACTATGTGACTGAACTGCCAAGAGCTACTACAGTGCCAATGGAACTTTATTCGTTAAGAATTAGACAGTATATTGAGTGCTTTAGCAATGCAGTGAAATTCTGCTTAAAATTAGTTTTGCAATGGATATTAGGAGTTCTCTTTTTTTGCTTTCTGTTTCACAAATATGATCTTCAACCTCTCTATCATTTAGGAAACCTTCTTGAAAATACCATGTGTTTAGAAAATCTAATTAATTTTGATTTCTGTAAATACAGTAGAAATGTCCCCCTATACTTTGAGAGATTATATAGTTATTTCAAAGAGCAATAAAAATACATAAATGAAATAAAATGGGTTTTTTGCTTGTTTGTTTTCATTAAGTAAGGCTCATCTCCTGAGGCTGCTATTTCAGTATATTGTACTTAGGAGTTTAATAGCTATCTATTTGCATTACCTTGGTTATTATAACTGAGATTGGCAGTAATATTCTTAAAAGATATTTATCTGTAGTTGAGAGCTAAATAACTGTGCAGTTCAAAGAGTTATAAAATATACTTTCATTTCTGTTTAGATCAAAGATGAGATATTTGCTAAGTGACTTCTGTTTGGTTAGGAAATGAGACACCAAGCAAGAAGAACTGAGGCAGAATCAGCATATTCACAAAGATGCCAGAGATGTTGTTTTGCGGGAGCTGGATATGGACAAATAGCATTAGGGAAGACTTGGGAATAAACAGCTATTATAAGTCTGCCTTCTGACAAAAAGAAAGTCTTTCTTCTTTCCTGAAGGTGTTTTCTTGGCTCCAGCCGTATTTCCATATGTAGCCCAATGCACTTCCATTTTATTTTCAAATTGTAAGCCTACCTAGCTTTGCATGAATTTACTGTGTTCACATTCACCCATTCAAATTGTGCAAGATTAAACCATTTAAGCCATAATATCTTGTGTTTTAAAAAACAGAAAAGTTATTACAATATGCAGATTAAAAAATTGTTTTGATGCAATTACAAAATTTGCTTTATTGGTAGCCTACAGTAACACATTGTAATGGTCTCCTGGAATGAAAATGAAGCAGAAAACTGCTTTTCCTATTACCTATTTTACTGTGAGGTAAGTGCACATGGTTCCTATAGACTGGCTGATGTGTTCTGAGCTTCTACACTTGATCACAATTATTTTATCTGCCCATTCCTTTAATGACACTTGGAAAACAGTCAGTGCAATTTAGTCTACTTCTGCCAAAAATGAAGAGAACAGGCTGCTTCTGAGTGAGAACTTTCTTGTTAATTATGGAACTGTTACCTTTGAGACTTTCCTATACAGTTGTTGGCACAAGAAATTAAGTTAAAACTGGGCAAGAAAAGAGAAATGTGGCACTGACAGTGGCACATCACTTCTTCAATATGTGCCTCATTCACCAAAAAAAGGATTCCTAGATAATTTTGGGGTTTTTTGCTGCTCTAACTGATTTTAACTTTCTACTCTAACATTAACTGATTTTTTTCTTGACCTCATTCTCACTCATTAGAGTTAGCTGTGAAGATATTTTAAATAGTTCTGCAATACCAAATAACACTTACATTCTGTTGCTTGTAGGTGTCCAGAAAAACACCAGATGGTTGATTCTGGTCATTCCAGTTGGGGATTATATCACACTTGAACTGTCTTAGTACAGAGATGCCGTAAGTTCTTTTTTCCTCACTAGTGTTTTATTGAATAAACAGGTGTTTCACTTCTGATAACTCCAGATAACTCCAGTCCAAGAAGCTCAAATAAATGAAGTAATGAATGGAAGTCTTCTGTTTCTAACTGCAAAATACCAGAACTTTAGCCCAGTCAATTTGCTTCATCCCACTTAAATTTAAGATTTAAAAGCATCCTTTTACCTTGCAACATCATTTATGTCTTGACAAGCAGAATCCTCAAATATTAACTGTCCTTTCCTTTTTCATAACTTTGCTAACTAAAATTTCCATAATCAAAACAATTAACAAACTAAGAAACTATTAGAAATGTTCATCTCAAAGAAGAAAATAAAATCCAACACTAATAGCAATATACTTAAATCCTGCAGATACTCAAAATTTTCCACCTGAAATAATCCACTATAATCCTTTTAAACAGCACTTCTTACCTACAATTTTTGGGATGTATAATGTAAAGACAAGTTTTAAGACAAGGGGATTACAAAGATAAACCCGTCTTAAAGTCTCACTGATTTTCAAATTATTATCCTAGAACAGTCTCCTATCTTGACTCAGATGTATTACCAGTAGCGAAACCAGACTGTACCTATGTCTCCAGCAATAACTGTCAGTGACTAATTACAGGGGAAGATGAAGTAAGGGTGAAGGATCACATGTTTTATGTTACCTAATAATGAATATTTCTAACTTTTTTTTATTTGCCTGGCCATTATTATTCCACCCATCAACATTGGAAACTCTTCTCATTCACCCTTCTCTGCCTCTCCCTTTGTTTTTCCTTTTTTAACCCCTGCACTAATGATTCTAAGACAAGGTTATGGTTGTTAACAATTTTTTTCTTTATTTATTGAATTGATCTTTTGCCAAGTTGCTAAAAATCAACTACACAGAGAAAAAAGATAACTCTTTAAAATATGCAAATTTGAAAAGAAATGTCATGTATATTTTCATTTTAAAACAGAAGTGCTACTTTAATGGTTTTCCAAGTTTTTTTTTTCCCAGAAATTTAAAGTATGAACTTAAGATTTTTTTTTCATATATTTTGAGAAATAAATTATATCTTCAGGTTAAGTAGTTTCTGTCAAGCTATTGTGTATAAAAGTTTATGTTTTTTTATTTTTACAACAACTTATAGCAAAGCACCAAAATCACCTAATCACACTGGATGACAACAGGTAGGTCCTCTCTAAATCTGAATACCAAAGTGCACAGTGATCAATAGCAAGGAAACCTTGTCTGAACTCTTTTATTAAAATTCCATTTTCTAAGCATCAATTGGTGCACATGCATCTGGCCAGCCTAAATGCAAATTGTACTTGAAGGAGAGAAATTAGTATAATTCATAAAATTGAAAATCTGTGTTCTCAGCTGTGCAAGACTACAAACCATCCTTCCTAAAATGCGCTTCACAGAGATTTTTCTTGATGATAGAGTCCTTGTGACAAACGTACTGACCTTTTCATTGGGAACAGTACAATGATCTCCACAACTTGCCATGCTTAATGCCATTAAGCGTGTTATGTTTAACTGGCTCATAACCTGTATGGTAGGAAAGTTTTTAGCTGTATTTGGCTCCCCTGTTAAGATATGCATGCCAAGAAAGTTCTCTCTAAAAGATCCTCAAGTAAAATTTTGGTCTTGACTGGTCAACAACACTTCAAGTCAAGATTCCACCTGCAGTTTGGAAATTGGCATTTGACATTAATGGCAGACTGATCTAATACGTATGCTCTGATTTTAATTCTGAAGTTAAGATTTAATACTTTTTCAAACGAGAGAAATATACAAAATATTTTATGATTCTCCTAAAAATTCTTGAATATTTTGGTGATACAAATAGCAGCAGTGACCAGATCATATAGGACTGCCTGGAAAAAGTGGTTTACTTGTTTCTTTCTGTTCTTATGTAAATAATTTACAATTTCAAAATAAAAAATATGAAAAAATATGGAGCAGGTGAAGAGGAACAGGAGAATTGCTTGAGATCCAACAATTTTCTTTTCTATGTAGTATACAATATGATAGAAAAAAATGAAAATTATACTGTATTATTTTATCAGTGAAAAAAATGGAAATAAAAAAGGATAAACTGATGGTAACATTGTTCCAAAGGGCTGAAAAAAGGTTGGGTGTTTTTTTTCTTTCTCTTGATAATACTTTTGATTAGTTTTACTTTCTGAAAGATACAATCTCAAAAACTCTACACTTATTTGAGTTTTTTGTGAGAATCATCACTTTCTGAGAGAAAAAGAATTCTCTCTGACCTGCTCTTTGGGTAATTTTTGCCCCAGTCATGTCTACCACCCTTGCAGTGGTTTTTACTCTCTCATGCCATCTCTTATCTATCTCATCTCTGTTCAGCCTGAGTATTCCCTATTGGGAGGGCTCATGTTTTGAATCTCTTGGATGATGGATATTTTCAGAGCATCAATAGTGAAAAACCTTCACTTAGATCAGTCATACACCTCTGGGTACACATCTGTGTTGTCAGACTCTGGCTGCTGCTTCTTTTCTCAACATCTGACCATAATACAACTTTTTACCTCATATTATACTTATAGTGTACAGTGACTCCGAGCAGAGGGATTTCCCCTTCTGCAGCTATTATTTTTCACTGCTCTTGATGCTTAGTGACAGCTTATCTGCACCCAACTCTTTTTGACAGAATACTTAGAGCCAATATACAAAAGGACTGTCTGACCAGCAGCTTTTTTTAAGAAAAATATTTATTTATGCACAGTTCTGTTGTTGATTAAATACACAAATTTATACAGTTCTAAGTGTCCTGAAGAATAAAAAAGTGAACAAGAATAAAAAGCCCACAGACTTTGAGTTGCACTATCAGGGAAATTTCCTGAAGTCTTTGTTTAGGGTAGGTAACTCAGACGTTTACTTAGTTACCATGTTATCAAGGCCATGACACAGTTTTCTCCTGTTCTCATAGGGTTGCTGAAAATATTTTACCTTTTCTTACTACGAAGTAATGTTCTTTCTGATAGCATTCAGATGCAGTATTGTGGTGATTTATTGAAGCATCTCCTGAATGTAAGTGCTTACTTATGTCATTAAAGAAATGAGTTTATGATAAACTAAGGTGCTTGTGACATGGATCATTGTGCTAATGATCAATATCTCAGTCTTGTAGAAATTGCTGCTTCTGAAGAAGGCATTTATAGATACCAATTACAAGCTATTATGTTGTCATTTCAAGCTACTTTATTGCAAATTCATTAGTATTGGCTGTTTCAGACATTTTAGTGTAAAAGGAGAAATAAAATAATTTCAAAAAGTCATATACTGAATCATCAGTGAAGTAACATATGTGCAACACAATTTCAAACAAAACTGAAAAATTCACTTACATATTTTTACTGATGGTTAAAAAATATTTTGTATAAAAGTCATGAGGTGTATGCAACGTAGTTAATGAGAATATACAAGATAGGCTGTGCTAAGTTTGTGGAGAAAAAAACATCAGCTTCTAAATTCAGGATTTCTTTCCCTTTCATAGGTCTAATTAGCATGCTTTGGTTCTTTGGAGAAAGGTCATGTTCTGACAAAAGCCACTTGTCAGACTAGGTAATGGAAGCATCTGTGACAGCAGAGTTTAGCATATGTGACCATTTTCACAATGTCTAATAAATTATTTTACAGAGTGATTTCAAAGAGAATGTGGTGGATTAATGAATTTTATAAACTTGAGAAATACTTTTATAAGGTCATCCTGTGATGCTATTTTCTTCTGTTACAACAGATCTAAAATAATACAGTTTAAATAAGTCATATAGAACTAACTACATTAATAACAATGGGGCATATTTTTCCAAAGTTTTAATTTCTTTTATCTTCAGAATTATACAATGTAACCATAAGCAGAAGAGAGACACTGCTTTCCAGTTTAGACAGAATTAATACTTAGTGTTTTTAATGAAAATTTATATTTTAAGTCAGAAAACTTTTCTATTCAACCATAACAGGGGACAGAAAAAAAGGTGGTGACAGAATTTTTAAAAAGTGGTCATCCTTTTAAATTATATTCTTTTTATTTAAGTCTAACCTTTAAATTTTAAAATCCATGCATCCAAAAAAAAATTATTTTTATTTCATAATTTTATTTTACTACTTAAATGCAACTATTATCTAGGCAAGCCAGTCATCCACCTGTTAGCTGAGACAATAATACTTTCCAAAAAACCAGGTTTTTTTGTTAACTGGTTGTGTCTTTGCAACATTAAGATTAAAGACTCCAGGAATATTTTAACTGTTAATATCTGTAAGAGACAGATCTAAGAAAAAACCCAAACACACTCAGTGCAGGCTGAGACATAGTGCTTTGATTTTGGAGAACAGAGACAGTCAGTAAACAATGGTTGACTAATCAGGGTGGTACCATATTGCATTTTTGTCTCCGAGCTATTTTTCAGGTTGATTTTGCAATTTTGTGGAATGCCTTTATGGTTTGCTGTGCATTATCCCTGTTAGACCAATATTTCCATCTACATATGCTACATACTGGCATGTCTTGACATTAGTGGTTCTCAAAAGTCCTTTATAAGGTCTTTAATTTCTTGAAGCTGAATTTCTATCTACTCCAGAAATCTTCAAACTCACTTTCCCACAGGACTAATTTGGCCTGAAGTTTTCTCTGTAATTTTCTCAAAAGCTAAATTGTATTTCTGTGGCTGGTTTTATTGGTTGCATTTTTAAACATCTTAGGATACTTGGATATCTAAAGTGCTATCTAAAAAATTATTGTATAGCATTGAAAAAATAAAATTAGGTACTAGAGCAGTCCTTTTTTTTTTTTTTTTTGAGTTTTTCCTCCATTTTCTGCTGGGTTTTTGTTTGTTTGGTTTGGTTTGGTTTTGGTTTTGGTTTTGTTTTGTTGTTTGTTTTTTAATGTGGTATTAATTCCTCAAATTCCTATTTCTGGATAAACAGCAAATACCTGCTTCAAAATTTCTGTGTCAGATAGGTATAGAAACATGCACAAGACTACAGGTTACAGAACAAATACAAATTCTCATTGCCATAGGCTGGGCTGAGAAAACAAATCTATCAGAGATTGAAATGGACTTTGGAAATCTTTGCATGCTTATTGCTTTCTCTTTTATTTTCTCCTAATTCTATGATTTTTCCTTATTCTTCCACAATTTTCCTGTGAAGAATAGCAATAAAAGAGTATCTAATGAAATTTCAGAAATTTAGAACTGATCTTTAGAAGTGATGCCTCAGCAACCTGGCTTACTCTACTAGAAATGCTGACCCCAAAACAAAGAGAATGAAAATTAAATTAAAACCCACAGCTATTCAACTTTAGTCCTGTTAAAGATAGCATTGTACTTCCTATCTTCAATACTAGTATCATTTAATTAAGTAATTCAAGTGTAGGACTGTATTAATGATCAATTTAAAGAATCATTTACAAAGATACACTCCCCCATCTAAATGCTTTCTTCTCATACTCTTGCTTTTATAAAAGAGCAAAAGCTTTAAGAAAATTTTGCCCAATAATAACAGGCATGATCCTTGTAGTTTAAACTGACTCTTTCATTGTGTTGGCTGCCTAAATGTAGGAAACAATTCTGAGGCTTAATTGTTTCTGTTGACCAGTAAAGAATTATGAAAATATCCTAATGATATTTGTTAATTGTAATGCAAAAGTTTCTAAAGAGTTATAAGTAATAAATAAAGAATAAGTCAGTTCTACTCTTAAAGATGCCGTAAAACAAACTGCAGTGGTGGCTTGCTATGTCAAGACTATTAAGTAGATAAAGCTAAAATATGTAAGAATTAGGAAGAAAATTCTGGTTTAAGAAGTCACAAGAGCAGACAACGGTTTGAAGACGTTTACATGGGTACTGTATACACTTAAGTGTGCTTTAAGCTTATACTAGCTCTGGTAATGCACTCTACTTATGAGAAATAACAACCCCACCCCCTCAAAAAAACCAACAAAAAACCAAACAAACAACAAAAAAAAGTTGTCACAGAACCATAGCTTTGTGTTCAAAGGGACCTTCAAAGGCCAGCTCCTCTGCCATTGGCAGGGACTTCTATAGATCAGATTGTTCAGAGCCCTGCCCAACCCTGAACACTTGCAGTAATGGCACCTGTCACTTCTCTGCGCAATCTGCTCCAGTGTCTTGTCACCCTCATCATATAAAACACTTTACTTATGTCCAATCTAAACCTATTCTCTTTCAGTTTAAAACCAATTCCCCTTGTCTTGTCATTATGGGCCTTGGTAAAAAGTCCTATGTTTTTGATATCAGCCTTGTTTAAGTACTGAAAGGCAATAATAAGATCTTCCTGGAATCCTTTCTTGTCCAGGCTGAGCAGCTCCAACTATCTCAGCCTTACTTAAAAGGAGTGGTATTCCATCCCTTTGAATCATTCCCCTTCACTCCAACTCTCTAATCATTCATTCCCTCTTGTACAAGTATATTTTGAAAGCACTGTGCTTATAATAGAACATCTTTTGAAGAGAGTTCTTCACTGGCACAAACTGCCACCATGCTTTTCCAGTCAGGAGCTTCTGAACTAGAAAAATTTATTTTGGTAGCAGTCGTCTGTTCTGGATTGTATTTAGTTTATTATTATGTCTTTTCTAGTGATTAAGTCTGGAAAAAATGTGGAGACATACTGTGTGGAACAATATAAATAGACTAATTTTCTTAGATTTATTAATTTATAAAACAGTTGTGGTTTATAGATGGTTATTAGTTAGTAACTGCAGAAAGAAAATAGATATTCTTTTATTTTTTGTAGTAGAAAAGACTATTAAATGTCTTTGTGAAGGAGACCAATGCAGCACAAATAAGAAAAAGAAATAGAACAACACAAGCCATCTTCTAAGAAATCTTGAAAACCTGAGATTAAACCCCTTAAGGATCATAAGCATATCTTTACACACATATGGTAGTGGATTTCTGAGGTGTTTTGACTAACTCAAGTGAAATATTTGTTGGAAGACCTCTGCTACCTTCTGAAGCAATATAAGAAGAATGTCTTTGACAGCTGGGATATATGCCTGTCTCTCACACAAACAACATAACACAGAAAACCTGCTAGGATAAATGGAGTTGTGACATAAGAAAGGCTGTGATGGAAGGAGAAAGGGCAATTTTAGGTTATTGTCAGGCATGGAAGTGAGATAAGTTAACGTAGTCAGGAATACAGTCTAGGTTGAAGCAATGTAGTATGGAAATACCATGGGAGAATAAATCAGAGGTTTAGAAAAAATCTTAGGAAAGGACCGTGTGGATATTGCAATTCAATAAGATGGAAAAAGACAAAGGCTAAATAAATAATTTGGGCTTTATGTGTCCCAGTACCCATAGAAAACTCTCTAGAATCAGTGATCAGTGATAAGTCATTTGGAAAATTCACACATAAACACAATAAATTCAGATTTATATAAGACAAAAACATTTCAGTGGTGATGACATTTAAATTTTATCCAAAATGTTAATGACTTATTTGATGAAAGTCTAAAACTGAAAGGTGGTTTAAAGTAGATTCTGGTTTTAGAGTTAGCCTTAATGTTAACATTATGTTCCTCTATATAAAAAATGGAAAGCCATAGAAAATGAGGGTATAATAGGGATATGACATATGTCTTCATTAAGTTCATTACAGTTGCTACTAAAATAATTTCTTGTGCAAAAGAGGGGAGATAAATCTTTCCTGCTGAAATATGAATAGTCTAGATAAAACTATTTCTTCCTATTGGGGGTTATCTTTGTGTGTTCTGAACAAAATTAGCTTTCACATGGCCTAACTAAAAGTCTCTGAAAATCAGGAAGCAAGGACACTCCTTTTATTTAACTGGGTTAAAAAGTGCATATTGACAAAGGGGTTCACTTTGCTTTTCTTTTTGGCACTATTACTCTTTATGTAATAAAGTTTACTCCCTCTGTAATTTAGATTTAGCAGGAATTGTGTTAAAGTACTCTTCATTTCTTCATCACTGTATTGCAAGAAAGTAGGGATCAGAATCTTGTGAGTAAGGAATTAGACTGCATCAGATATTGAACCAAGCCTTGCTAAAAAACTTTGTGATTTAGGGGAAACCACACAGTGATATGCATCCCAGTTAATGATTACCGTCACAAAGTAAGGCATCTAATCAAGTTTGTCTAGAGTTAATGGAGAGAGAAAAGCACCTGAAATGGGGATTCATTATTTCTATATCAAGTCTTGCCATTTTTTCTCCTCAACTTTAGTTCAAAGAAGTTAAATAGGAATGATAATTCCCCCCATTTTCTAGCTTCATCTTCTTTTGCAAGTTAAGAATTTTAAACTTTGTCGAGAGATAACTGTCGGCATCTTGTCAATGCTTTAAACTGTACATCAAAAATTAACTGGTAAATATGTAGATTTCATAAAGTAACTGCACCTCAGTTTTCCACAGCACCAATTTAGCAGATTAGGAAAATACAAAAATCCTGTTTTAAAAATTACAGGGTATTATTGATTAATTTGGGAAATAGCATCTGGTAATTTAATTGCAGTGCATGTTTACCATAAAGCATTCTATGGTCTGCTGCATGATGTGATAAAAAGTTTATAATAATCAGAATATAATGTATTCTGAATCATTAGTTTTCTAAATAGTAGCAAAAAAGCAAAACAGTTTATCTTACATTTTCAGTATTAACAGTGGAATTACTAGACGTGTTTATTGAGTCGGTCTTTAACAAACCCCTTTTAAAAATATAGATGCCATTTCTTCCTACATCTTGCAGTCTAGTCAGCATCAATATATAGCATCAACCAGCACACTCTGAATGACCTCTACTACTTCCTTTGCCACCAGTAGTTTATAATTGTGACTTGTTTTCTTACATGGTGCTTAAACAGTTAAAGGAAAAGTGCTTTTTTAGCGTGTTGCTCACAAGGCAGCCCAAAAGTTCAAAAGATAACAAGAACTTCTTGCTACAAAGGAAGTAGAAAATGTATTTGCAAATATGTGTCCAATGGCAGTTGTCAGAAGCAATTAGTTTCAAATACTTTTCACAGTTTAATCATGCTGTGAAATGCTTCTGAACTTTAAGGATTCAGACTTAATAATATGATAGTTTCCTATTAAAGAGCATGAAAAATACTGGAGGAAGATTAATTGTCACAGATTAAACTAGTATATGGTATTTAGGTCTCATTCATTAGTTTATAAACTCTGACTCCTCAAAGGAGTATCAAGTGGTCCTATAATAATGACCCCAAGTCCTGGAATTATAATTTAGCTTTAATTTAATGGAAGACATCTAAAATGTTCTTTATTTAGGTTTTCTTTTGAAGATTCAGACAGACCATGAATAAACTAGTTAATGATCAGACAAAAATTACCATCTACATCAGTGTTCATTATGAGGATTCTGTGACACAATGATTCCCCTTATTGATTTGTCCTTACTCGGCATCTTGACTGTTAAGAGTCACAAAGAATAAATCCTGAAGAAACATATAGATTGTCTGAGTTTCAGGAGAGAAAAAAAGTGTTTTCATTTGAAAAATGTAATTCAGAGAAGCTGCTAACAGCTAATGAAGACAAAGAGTGATGTTGGAGATGAGAGATGTTCTGAGATGAATGTGTAAAATGAGAAAGGGTGTATTTTAAACAGTCAGGTAATGAAATGGGCTTAGTATTGATAGGAACACAAAAAATAAGAGAAGAAAAGAAAAATAAAAGGAGAAATGAAAATGCATCTCATGTTTAAAGTCAGACTGTAAAGATAAACTGCACAGAAAATAGTAATAATCGAGATTTATATGACATGTATTGCTTAACTGTAATATACACTTTTTAATGTGGATGCATGGGACAGTGCTCCCTAAGAGACTAAAGAAGATTTCTTTTTGCCTTTTATTGATTCAAACCATCAGGTCATGATGGCAGTGGTTTCTTTAGAGGACTATTTTCCCTCCTTTCAGAGCCTGAGGACTGTGTGAAAGCAAAAGATGAAAAGTGCTGTAAGATTTAATGGCAGATTAAAAAACTGTACGAGAGAGATCATTGAACCACACGAGAGACTCCAATGAAGGCCCATTACAGTGACTGAAGGATTGGGGCATCAATTATGTAAGGGAAAGTTATGAGAACTGGAGATGTTTAGCATAGAGAAGAGAATGTTTAAGGGCATCTCATAAATATGTACAAATACCAAGGGCAGGTGTAATGAAGATGGAGCTAGGCTCTTTTCAGTGATGCCCAGTGATGGACAAGAGCTGATGGGCACAATCTGGAACAACATGTTCTTTATGAATAACAGGAAAAATGCTTTTACTGTGAAGGTGACTGAGAACTGGCATAATTTGCCCAGCAAAGTTGTGGATGGAGTCTCCATCCTTAGAGATACATGAAAGCCATCTGGACACAGTCTTGAGCAGCTAGCTACAGGTGACCCTGCTGAAGCAGAGGGGTTGGACTAGATGGTGTCCAGAGATCCCTCTCAATTTCAATCATTATTTGGTTCTCTGATTGTGTGATAAGGGTTAATTCACATAAAATTTTCTTTTCTTTTCCACTCAGGAACATCAATGGCCTTAAAGCATTTTTAACTCTTAGTATATTGTGATAGATTGACCTTTTTGGACTCCAGGTGTCCACAAAGCAGATATATCACTCCCCTCCTCAACAAGAACAGGGGGAGAATACATAACGAAAAAGCTCGTGGATTGTGATAAGGATGGGGAGCTCAGTTACTAATCACCATCACAGGCAAAATAGATTTGGCATGGGGAAATTAATTTAATTTATTGCAAATTAAACAGAGCAGGATAATGAGAAATAGGGAAAAAACTATAAACATCTTTCACACACCCCTCCCTTCTTCACAGATTCAACTTCACTCCCCAATTCTTCCCCTCCTTTCCCCAAGCAGCCTAGGGGAACAGAGAATGGGGGTTGCAGTCTGTTCCTCACACATCGTCTCTGCTGCTTGTTCACTTTCACACTCTTCTCTTGCTCTAGTATGGTGTGCTTCCCACAGAATATTCCTTTACAAACTTCTCCGGTGAGGTTTCATAACAAACTTACTCCATTGTGGTTCCTTTCCATGGGGTGCAGTCTCTCAGGAACAGACTGCTGCAGCTTTGCTTCCCCACAGGACCACATTTCCTTATAGAAGACATGCTTCTGGGTGGACTCTTCTCCATGGGGTCCTGCCAGAAGCTTGCTACAGTGCATGCTCTTCACAGGCAACAGTTCCTTCAAGGCTTTATCTAACTGCTCCAGTGTGGAGCCCTTCACAGGCTGCAGGTGAATTTCTCCTTCCCTGTAGGCCTGCAGAGACATCCTGTGTCACAGTCTTTCAACAGAGTCTGCAGGAAAACTTTTGCTTTGGTACCTGGAGCACCTTTTCACCCTCCTACTTCACTGACCTTGGTGCCTTTAGAGCTGTTTCTCACATTTTTCACACCTATCTCCCGGCTGCTGTTGTCCAGCAGATTTACCTTTTCTTAAATATGTTGTCATCGACGTTGCTACCAACATCACTGGTGGACTCAGCTTTGGCCAACAGCAGGTCCATATTGAAGCCAATTGGCACTGTCTCTGTTGGACATGGGGGCAGCTTCTGGTGTCTTCTCACTGAAGCCACACCTGCAGACCCTCCACTATCTAAACCTTGCCATGTAAGCCCAATATACATATATGAAAATGTATAGAATGGAAAGCTGAGTTCAGGGGCCACAAAACGAATGCGACATAAAATAGACTCCATCATGCAGAATTAAGGACTTTATTCTATTCATGTCACCAAATGAAAGGAAGTTAATAGAACTCATCATGGCAATTACTTAAAATGGAGAAAATGTTTGATGCTGGAAATATGGATGTCTAGCAGACAACTCATTTGATGACCCACATTGGTAATATTCTTGAGCTCGAAGGGAATTTATCTACTTGGTCTGCAGTTTATTCTCCTTTTCCCAACTTGTCTGATGTTTTGTACTTCTGCTAAGAGCTGATGCTTTACCTGCTGATGGTTGCATAGGCAACAATGGGAAAGGACTTCCAGCAGAAAAATAAAAAGGGAAGAATATATGGGAGAGAAAGAGGCTGATCTGAGATGCTGTAAAAAGAAACACAAATTTTGTGTTTGCTTTGGGACAGATATAAGCCTTTTTTTTTTTTATTTCCAGGCCTATTGAAAAAGTATTAAAAATGTAATCTCAGGGACTTCTAAAAAAGCCTAGAAATATTCTTCTGCAAACCAAAATTTATATTCCTAGAGAGAAAGGTAGTTAAAAATTGAAATAACATGTCAGGATGGATTGATTAGAAATATACTTTATATTTGAACCAACTTTTGTAATCAATTTCTGAATCTCTTTGTGCAATGCAGGTGGTTAGGAAAGCTGACTCACAAGCTTTTTGAATTCCACTGTGTGTCTTGCCTTTTGAACCTGGTCATACTAACAATATTTGCAGATGTCTCCAAAATTTCTGGTTAAGCAATGGCATTTTAGGGCTTCAGCTGGTCAAATTGGGGGATTTTTGCTGTATAATTTAGCTTTGATTACTTGGATATTTTTTTGTTTCGCATCTTCTGTAAGAGTGAATATATGATGCACCTAGAAATACACTATTGGAAAGGTGACTCTAGAAGATTTCAGATTCAGATTTCTAGCACATGTATCCTGCTTACTAAAATTGAATTCCAAAGAGCACTGAGATCAAAAGAAGGTGCAAAAGAAGCACTAGTATGCACCATATCCACACTTTCTCAGACTCAGGATTTCTAGCAGTCTTCTCAGTTACATTGCTAACATTGCTCGGTTACATTACTGATTATATGGCATACATAAATATATGGCATACTTCTGTAGACAGAAGACATAGGTAAACTAACTTTTATCTTCATATACAATTAATATAAAACCTCCTTCTCGGCAAAGTTCTTCCCACAAAAGCAACTAGCACATAACTCAATAGGAGTCATTTGTCTCAGAGCACAACCTGTTCATTTGTGACTTTAAAATTTCACTAAGTTAGTCTCTGATGTGACCAGTTCCATCACACTGACAGGATTGATTGGACAAGCCAAGGACAGTACTCATTTACCCAGGAAACATAATCTGGAATATAAATGTAGACAATTTTTCTGACAGAAAAAATCTACATCATCCATCAACTTCATATTTCCTTAGGCAGTCTAAGCTCTTGGTGGTCCGTTATGAACATATGTTTATTTTTCACCTTAGTAGAGTTCTCATAATTTGCTTGTGTGTAAATACAGAAGTGTTGAAAGCACAGCTGGTACCATTACATTTCCTGGTATTAACTTTGTTCCTGTATTTGGATCTGCTGGCACAGACTGAATGATTTATCCAGGATTATATTAACAAGAGCTTTCATTTCCACCTGATGTATGTACTTCATACATGTTAAAATATTTTCCCCTCATCTTTTAAGAAAAAAATGGGTTTTTTTTCCTGCTTGTGTAACTCTAAATGTAATGTGAGGAAATACCAAAGGGTTCCCTAAATTTGCATGCGAAGGTTGGGATTCATATATTCTAACTTTAGATAGAAGGTGATTGATGCCACTCTAAAACAGATATGCCCGTGATGGGGGAATTTTTTTTTTCCTGCATCTAAAGCCTAGAAAGTTTGCTAGACTATACAACTAAGTTTTAGATGCCTAAAGCTGGATAAGATTAATCTTCTGAATGGTTGTATCCTAGTCCCTGTATTGTCTTGTTATCCATCCCTGGTTGCTGATTGCTGCCAGTAGGGCACAAACATCTTGATATTTTTACTCTGTTTATATATATATTATCTTAGAATATTTGCCTTTGTCTTCATTATCAAAGTATTTCTTTGAAATACAAATTCTTGCCATAGGGGAATAATAGTCCAGGATTCATATATCTTCTCTATCTGTGAGGTATATTCTTCTAGGAAAGCATTTCATCTCTTTAAGGAAAGAACTTAGTAACATTCATATGACTATTCTTGTTGATGTTAAATTACTCCTACAATTTTCAAAAGCGAAAAAAAAGATATTTGTATACATAATACATATGCTTAACATTTGTTGGGTTCTTTATTCAATTTAAAAGATTGGAAATAGTAGGTTATAGGTGCCATTCATGTTGACATTATTCAGGTAAAATAAGTAATACTTCACAATTGAAAAAAAGAAATGGAACCTTCAGGTTTAGTCACATGCTATTTAACTTGAAATCTACTCTAGATTTTGGAGTAATGGTTCATTCTTGTCCTTAAATCCTCATCCCAAATTCCTTTTTTCAATCCTGTCTTCAAGAAAAAGAGGAGGACCAGAGAAAGTATATGTTAGTAAACTTCATCTCACTCTCAGGGAGACCAAATGACCTCTTGGGGAAGTAAATTGACCTGAGAGCAATTTGCAAACTCTGCTATTTTAAGCAGAAGAAAGTGATTTGGAGTAGTTAGCACTGATTTACAAAGGGGAAGTCATACTTGACCAACCTGGAAGTTTTCTTCAAAAAAAAATGACTAATTTGGTCAAAGAGGAAGGAGTAGGAGAGAGTGTTTATCTTGACATCAGGTAGGGTTTTGATACCTTTATCTGTAACACCCTCATCATGGACAAAGTGAGGAAGTACAAGCTAGAGTAGTGTACAGCCAGGTGGACTGAAAACTGGCTGAACTGCCATTCTGACAGTGTTGTGGTCAGGAGCACAAAGCCCAGGTGGAGGCAAGAGACTAGCAGTGTGTTGTTACTGGCTCCAGTCATGTTTGACATCTTCATTAATTACCTTTCCCCTCGATCGGCACACAGAACACCCAGAGAAGCTTTTCAGATGATATGACTGGGATGAATGGCTGAGAGACCAGATGGTTGTGCTGGTTCAAAGGGACCCTGATAGGCTGGAGAATTGGGCTGGCACGAACCTTGTGAAGCAGAATAAAAATCCTGCACCTGCAGAGGGATTGGACTAGACAATCTCCAGAGAACCTTTCCAGCCTCCAAAATTTGGTGATTCTGGGATTCTTCTAGGCTATTTTCTGTGTGGGGTACTTGCCAAAGCATATAAGCATCAGCAGGATTTTTAAAAAAATATATATATTTTTTCAGTTTTCACAGCAGTCAACAGTGATCTAGGTAGTTTTTAAAAGATCAATGTAGTAGTGGAGAGCAATGAATAGAACATTTTTTACCTTCGGACTATATGATTTGGCATAGCCCTCCTAGCGTGGCTTCAGTGCCCAGATACAATCATGTGCTAGTGCAGTTAGAATGCTTTTAGTCCCAGGATACTTTATATAAACACATTACTCTGCAATAAATCTCCTCTACTGGGACAAGCTTTCATATTGCCAACACAGGAGCTGTCTGTGCCAAAAGCATAGACATTAGGACATGACAATTAAGCTGAAATCTATTGTCCATTTGAATTGGTGAAAGCTTTATTATTAATTTCAGAAGGGTCAATATATTAATCATAAAGGCAAGCTACCACACATTAGAAGTGAAGACTTTTAAAGACATTCTTTCCCATTGTTTCCTGAACAAAGTAATTAATCTCCTCTCACAGACAAAAGTTCACATTCTGCACACTATTATACTACAGAATCACAGAATATGCAGAGTTGGAAGGGACCCACAAGGATGATCAAGTCCAGCTCCTTCCACAGCACCATCCCCAAGAGTCACACCCAGTGCCTGAGAGCACTGTCCAGAAGCTTCTTGAGATCTGTCAGGCTGGGGCTGTGACCACTTCCCTGGGGAGCCTGTTTAGTGCCCAAACACCCTCTAGGTGAAAAACCTTTTTCTAATATTCAACCTAAACCTGTCCTGACAGAACTTCAGGGTATTCCCTCATGTCCTGCCACTGATCACCACAAAAAGATCTGTGTCTGTCGCTCCTCTTCCCCTCACGAGGAAGTTATAGACTGCCATGAGGTTTCCCCACAGTCTCTTCTCTGAGGAGACCAAGTGACCTCAGCCACTCCTCTCATGCTTCCCCTCAAGGCTCTTCATCATCTTTACTGCCCTGCTTTGGATGCTCTCCAGGAGTTTATATCCTTACTTTGTGGTGTCCAAAACTGTCCCAGGATTCGAAGTGAGGCTGCCGCAGTGCAGAGCAGAGCAGGACAATCCCCTCCCTTGCCCGGCTGGCCATGCTGTGCCTGATGCCCCCCAGGACAGGGTTGGCTCTCCTGGCTGCCAGGGCACTGCTGACTCATATTTGAATTTCTGTCAACCAGGACCCCCGGGTCTCTTTTGGCAGCACTACTTTCCAGCATCTCTGAGGGAAGCCCTTTGCTTTGCAATAAGTATCACCACTTGTTTGTTATTTCTTTCCTTAAAACTACTGGTGATGAAAGATTATTTGAAAGAGTGGATTATAAAAAAAATGTACAGTCCTAAAAATGGCCAAACATCAAAATAAGGTCAGTCTAATGATCTGGATTTTTTTTTGTTTTCTTTAAGAAACTGAGTCCTTTAGAGTAATATTTTCAATGAAATAAATGACATTGTGGTTTTTAAAAGAAGTGAAAAGTCTCCATGAAAATATATTTTAAAAGAAGATATTTTGCTTCAAAATTTTTCCATTTAGTATTTTCCATAGTTTAGGCTGAGGTTCTGTCCAGTTGCATTTTAATTGCAACAGAAAATCACATAAATGAAGAGGAAAACCAGGCATTTCTAGATGTGAAATAAAAAAATAAAAACCATAAAAAATTAAAAATCAGAACAAAAATCTTAGTACCAGTGCTAGAGCTCTATTTTTTCAGCTTAGCCAAAGAAAATATTCAACAGATTTTAAAATCAACATTTTTAGGAAAGATCTAAAGAGCAGAGCATGTAGAGTAACTTCTTGTATATACTCCTTTGCAACCCTCATCATCTAGTCCACTTCTTCACTTAGGTTTAGAGGTAGTTACATTATGTCAAAACATTATATCTTTGTACCTTATGTATTGGATTTCACATATTAGGTCAGACCAAATTTTCAGTTAACATAATATCTTCTCTTCATCTGTAAAATCAGGCAGTAATACTTCTCTGGCGCAACCTCACAGCTTTAAGCTGTCTGAATTCCTGAATCAGAATTGATATCTTTGTGCTTAATAGCCCTTGACGTATTTGTCTTTCTTGAATTCATCTAATTTACATCACTTTCTTATATACATCTATCTTTGGGATTGCAATGACTTCATAAATATCTTGTCAAAATTCGTCAGTGTCATGGTGACCTTAAAAATATTCAATCATAATCATTGGTGCCAAAAAACCACAACCTTATAAATATTTTATCAAAATCTCCTTATCACTCACTGTCAAAATATCATTATTACTTACCACATTCACACTCTAATCCAATAAATTACCATATGACAAAACCTTGGTTTTGTCTTGTAGAATGAGTAGAATTTGTTAGATTTACAACTTTCTTCCCCTATCTCTCCCTTTCTTAAATGTGTTCTCAAGTTAACACACTTAGATTACAAAATCCTTATATTTATTAAAGGATATTAAAGTAAAATTACATATTCAACATGGACATTGAAGTAACATGTCTCCCAGTACATGACATGGCACTACTGCTCAGTCCCCCGAAGGTGTCTTCTCCAGACTGAACAAGCCCAGCCTCCTCAGCCTCTCCTCATGGGACAAGTACTCCAACATCAAGCCCTTATCATCCAGTCCTGCACTGGACTCTGTCCAGTCAACTGTTTGTCTGATACTGGGAGTTCAAAAATGGATGCAATATTTGAGACACTGTCAAAAGTGTGCCGAGTAGATGAGTATAATCTAGTCCTTTATTCAGTTTATTGTCTGCCAGAGCCCTGGGGATTTCTGCAGAGCTGCTCCCCAGTCAGTCAAGACACAGCCTGTACGTGTTGCAACGGGGTCCTCCTCCCCTGGTCCAGTGATTTGCATCTGACCTTCCCGAACTTTATGAGCTTCCTATTAGCCTTTTCCTACAGGCTTTCTAGGCCCCTCTGGATGGCATCACTACCTTCCCACGTACCAGATTCTTCCTCCAATTTTGTGCCATCAGCAGATCTGATGAGCATGCTCTGTCACCTCTCCCACTGATAAATATGCTAAGCAGGACAGTTCCCAGGACAGGTCCCTGCATTACTGCTACTGGCCTTCAGTAGTTTATGACCAATTAACCATGACCCCCTGAGCACACTCACAGAACCAGATTTTACACATGTAGTTGTTCACCCACACTGACAGTCGTGCTCTAACTTGGATACAAGAATATTGTGTGAGTCAGTGTTGAAAGCATTGCTGAAATTAAGGTGAATGGTGTTCCCTGCATCTCTTGAAGGCAGGTGCAACATTTGCTTTCCCCAGTTACCCTTGAACTTTGCTGATCTTCATGACCTTTTCCAAGACATCAGAAAGTAGCCTTGTAGGAATCATTTCTCTCAGCTTCCCTGAAGACAGCATGTGGATTGGTATGGGTCAAACAACTGATCTTAATCCATTGCTGTGTATTCTCCCCCTTGAACTCTGCTTCTAAGTAAATATAGAAGCCTCAGACACCTTGTTGGGGAAGACACAAAGGGTGCAAGGAGTATATGATGCTTATCTGTGCTTGCTGTCACTGTGTCTGCTCTTATGCTGCCTTGCTTTCATCTTGAAATTAAAATGGAATCTTGAAATCTGTTACAGCCGAGATGACTTCTAGATTACCTAATGTTGAATCACATGTCAAATTATTTAATACCTATTGAGAGTACATAGGTTCATAACAAAAAAGAAGGGATTTTCATCTCTAATACTGGATATTCCTAGTTTATTTAGGACGGAAGTTTATTTGGACATTTCAAAACTTACAGATTAATAATGAAATATAGCTTTTATTAGGAGAGAATTAATCTTCTTTCATAGCAGATTTTTTCTGTGAAGGCTTTTAGTGTAATTTATTTTCTTGTGAGAAAGCTTTTTGAGCAGCAATTAAGAATTCAGTTATGTTCACTTGGCCTTTAGTGCTTTGTAGCTACAAAATCTGTTTTCTCATATGATTTCTTCTGGGTGCAATATTGCAACAAATTTTTTCCACTCATGTCAGCAGCCCCAGTATTGAGAAAATTTCTTCAATGTTACCTTCCCTATTAATTTCACAGTTAGGAGAGAGACTGGTTGTCCTGAAAAATAACACTTAAAAATCTCTCTCAACGTTCATCCAGCTTTCATACTGAAGTGATTTGAAAGATCAAAAAAGCTGGCTTGAAAAGTTCTCATTAGGCAGAAGAGACTGTATAACCATGTTGACATGCTCCATTACAACTTTGTTTAATTCCTTTATATATTAACAGGTGCTGGTTACTAAGTAATCTAGAAGACTATTGGAGAACCAGGACATCGCTAAACACCATTATTTACTGTAATTTGTGATAGTTTCTTTTAGTTTTCAGGGTTCTCTGTGATATCGAGATGGTAAACTCACTTTTCCAATCATCTTGGTAACATTTTCATTCTTCGGGTTATTTTCAGACAGCCAAGGTCTTGTGCTGTAGTTTAGCAGAGCCTGGTAATGTCCACACTGCAGCCCACAGGATTATATTTATACAGTAACACGTTCTGTAATCAGAAAACTGTGGAACAATCTCAAGTAGATGTGAAATCACAACTTCATTGTGGATTTTGAGATTTAACCCCTCAGCCTCCAGCTTTGTAGGTGCAACTGTTCTCTGCTGTGTACCCTCTATGTACTCTTATAGAGCAGGGAGCAAAGATATGAAGTGCCATTCTAGCCTAGGCCTGTACCTAAATGAACCCTTATCAGAAATGTGGAGCTCTGCCACTACAGTGGTTCACCAGAAGGGCTGGCTTACAATAAAGTCTCTCCATCAGTTTTTGTGTATTTGGAATTCTTATCACTCCCCGTGGGATTGGCTTTAGAGATCCCTAGAAGAAAACTCTTTGATCAAAGAAGTTGATCTTCTAGAAGAACTTTGCCCAGATGATTTGTGGGACCTTCTACTGAGATGATGGATGTCTGCTTTTCCCTTTTAGTCATTACGGTCCAGTTTACTTGTTTAATAACAGTTCAGAGCAATAAAGGCTTTTATGGATGCAGAGCATCAAGCTGTCAGTTCAATCTGAGCAAAGGGAAACCTGCAATCAAGAAGGAAGGAAAAGGGATTGGATCTAGAGTTGGATCACTAAAAGCAGAGTAATGTTGCAGATGAGGAGGGATGAACCTCCTCATCTGCTGGGTTGGGTCTCCCAGCCCATGTGGTAATGAAGGCTGGGGTTGGGTAAGCAGAAGGCTTTGGAACCTCAGGTTAAAGCAAACAAGTAAAAAGCAGAGCTGACAGCTAATAAGATATATAAGTCATTTATATAAATGCATGAAATGGAAAACCAATAAGGAGTAAAAGAAATAAAAAGCAATCAAACACACAAAAAAAAAACCCAAAAACCAAACCCAGTATGTTATTACAACTAGTAAGATGAAAAAATTTGAGAGGTCCATGGAGAAATGTTAATTATGTTGGAAGATTCTTCCTTTAACTGAGCTTGTACTTTAGCAAATATGTCTAATAACCAATCTAGGATTGTATGTCTGAAGTTTAAGCCTGTTACTACTTTTCTGTTCTCCAATTAATGAGTTTTCTAGAAATATCCCTGTAAGTATTTCCAAGGACAGTTATCACATCTTCTGTCAGTTATAATTTTGGCAGTATATTCTTGATTTCCTTATACCTTCTACTTCAAAGGTTTTATATTCTAAAACTGTTAACTCTTTCTCCCCCCTGTACAACAATCCTAGTGGCTAATTCAGTGTAAAGTTTCACTTCAGAGCTGAAATAGAGCATGATAATTATTTCTGTACTTTATATTAACTTCTTTTAATACTAGCCATTGTGGCAGGACCTTTTTCTGCAGTAGTAACAGAATGAACTCACATTTGGCTCTTAATCAACTTTAATTTCCACCAGCTGTAACAACTGCATCTTCTTTATGAAACACTTGCATTTTAAAAATTAAGTCAATAAACTTGTCCGTCATTACTTTATTGAAGAAAATTTAAAGGAAAAAAGAATGATTGATATTAAACTTCTTGCAGCAACAGGAAATGAGCAGCAACAGACATTCTTTAAGGAATATGACCACTAACTTTGCTGCAATCAGTATGTTATAAATGCTTTCAGTCCACTACCAACTGATGTGTAGCCACAACTATTGTCAGTAGAACATGGGAAGTTGGCCTCACTGCTCCTTACTCAATTACTTAAGGTATGAATGTCTATCATTGTCCAAACTTCCCACCTTCTCTGAGTGGCATAGTTATGTTCAGTTCAAAATAAGGCATTGCTGTGTTTAATTCTAGATTAGCTACGCACAGGGAATGAAGAGTCCTAACCTATTTCCCCATATAGATGTCCCAAGATTAGGCACAGCCTAGCTTCAAAATTCTAGGCAATTATTGCTTGAGTTGTGCTTGAATTTAGCCTCCTCAAGAAAGCTGAGATTAGTGTGTAACTGTAAAATGAAATGTGAATAAATTGTTTGCAACTGTGTGAAACAAATAGGCAACAATGAAGTACGAGCAGATTCTGAGTGCATAGGCAATACACTATTTTTTGACTATAATAACCTCCAGCATCCTTTCTAGAAAAGGGAAAATTACTATGAGTATTTTTAATTTAACTTTACAACCACATGAACTAAAAAAGGAAAGAAGTTTAATTCAGGAATCCACATAACCACCAATTAGCTTTCTTGTGCAGAGACAGGACTTTAAATTCATAAAGTTAATTAGCTATTTCATGATTTCATAATGTCTTCTGTGTTTATTAGGTTCATAAACAAGCCTTTTTATTAGAAATTTATGTGTGTTGAAATAGTTGCATAAGAGAAGTAGACTACACTAGATAAGTGAGGATCTGAATCACAGGTACAGCTAACCCATGTATGCAGATATCTTCATCATAAAACTAATTCACTTACAGAACTTTGTGGTTGTTAGAAAAACTAATAATGTCACAAAGAAGCCAATGAATGGAGTCATTAATAGTAACACAAAATGGTTAAAAAATGTAAAAGACACAAAAAAAAAAAAAGAATACTTAAGCACTCAGTGATTGACAGGTCATATTTTGAATGCAAATTAATATAATTTTTTAAATGAAACAGAAACTATTTTCCATTTACAAGTCTTCATTGAAAGGGCTTAGTGTATTTGTTGATCTGCTTCTAAACAGTCACTAAATGGCTATATCCTGAAGAATCTGGTTACTTGGTCCTCCCTATACCACAAGTAGTCCAGTTTAGTGGTCCTTCCAATGCACATTGTTAGGATTACGCCACTGATTAAATGGACGTTAGCTGTTCTTTTCCTTGTATTTTGCACCAAGTAACTGCCAGACAAACATCAGAGCTAACAGTGGTAGCAGAGACAAGAAGCATTACTCTGCTTTGCCAATGAACACACAAAGGTAGAGAATTATATTTCTGCTCATGATTGTTCCTCTCAGTCCATAAATCATAGAGTCATAGAATAGTTTGAAGAATAGAATAGAGTCATAGAATAGTTTGGAAGCAACCTTTTAAATGTCACATAGTCTAACTCCCTGCAGTGAACAGAGACATCTTTAACTAGATCAGATTTTACAGAGCCCCATCTGACCTAGCCTTGAACATTTCTTAGGATAGGGCATCTGTCTCTTTTCTGGGCAACCTGTGCCAATGCTTCACCATCCTCATTACAAAAAACAATATGTAATCTAAACTGACCCTCCTTCAGTTTAAAACCATTACTCCTTGTCCTATCACATCAGGCTTTGCTAAAAAGTTTGTCTCCCTCTGTCTTGTAAGTCCCCTTTAGGTACTGAAAGGCCACAATAAGGCCTGTCTGGAGCTTTCTCCTTCTCCAGGCTGAACAACCCCAACTCTCTCATCCTTTCCTAGTTGTGTTCCTCAGGGGGGTTGTGTTCCTTTCTAAACAGCACAACAATTTTAGCAAGAAGGTTACACAGCTTGTTCTATTATTGTAAAGTTTTAGGATGCTCTCTTCTCACCAAGACATGAGGGTGAGAAGGACTTGGAATCCAATGGTCCAAGCCTTTGAAGAAAGCTGCACTGAATATGGTACTTATAAAAAAAAGTAGAAAGAAGGCACTGACATAATTTCTTCTAGTAATGTTTTAGAAACAAAACAGTAGCTTTGATTAGTCCTTTGTAAATATAGCTACTAGAAAAGTTGTCCGTTTTTGTACAAAGTTATTACTGTCACATAGATGTAAGATATCATTTCAGCTCCAAAAAAAGTAGGGAGGGTTGCTACATCCAGTGTTTTGTTGGGACCTTATAATCGTTCAAGGCCTTTATTGGATTTGTGTGCAGTTACATATTTCTCAAAAAAACAAGCACAGTTATTTTAACAATAGCCTTAGAAATCTTTTGCACAACTAGCAACTGACTAAAGAAAACATGAGATTGCTGTAAGAGTAAAGTTATGATGTCTATATATACAGGGTTTTCTCACAGCTACAGAGCAATAAAAAATATTCTTAACAGAAGTGTAAGAGAACATAGCAAATAGGCAGCCCAGATTGACCCAGTCTATTAAGCAGAACTGTAATACTCAAAATTCACATACAGTACAGTCCTACATGCACAGGAATAGATGCTCTTTGTGCTGTTTGAAATAGCTCAAAGAACACTTAAAATTGCATCCTACAGGCACCTGAATTTACCTTTTTTTTTTCTTTGATGAAACAGGTGTTTTCCTCCCAGTGTGAGAATGTCTTTAATGACACAGAGCTATCATAACATCACATTTTCTTTTCTATTAAAAGAAGTGTATTGCAAAGCCAGGCAGCAGAATCAGTGGTGGAGCCTACACCTGCTGATCTTGCCAGGCAGCAAATTGTCTTGCATGAGTAAGTTCAAACATTCACGATACAAAGCTAAGGGTACAAGGAGAATGTGCTATCACATTGCAACTTATTTTGAAGATTAAACTGAATATGGACACTTTCTGCTGCAATGGCTGCTATAAGCAGTCTGGTTAAGATATCCAAAGAAATCTAGTACCTTAACACCTGTTATTCCACTGATAGTTAACATAGGAAGAAACAAAGAAATAAATATCACAATTGCTTCTGTGCAAATACTGTGTTATTCAACACGGCAAGTAATTATATATGTGAGATTTCAGTGACTCAAAATTACTAGACTGAAAGATTTCTTTGTTAAAAGGGTTATATGCTTCAGGTTGTGATGTTACACTACAATACTCTCTTTTTATTTTCTAGCAGACAAGGAATCTCTGCTGAGAGCACTATAAATCCACAATCTTTAAAAAACCTCATACTCTGCATACATTGATCCATAATGTAAAATATTACTAGTTTTGTGTCCAGGAATTTTAACTTGTGAATTATTGGCGAATGTATGTGTCAGCTCTTTCCTTATTTGTAACAATGTCTGGACATGAAAGTGTATTAACCACAGATTAGTTGACAGAGCAGTTATTAAAAAATGTGTTTTCCTTCTTGCCTAGCTTTTTGTATCATATTAGAGATGGATGAGGATAAACAGATAATAAAGTTAAAAGATACTAAGTTGTCAGGATGAACTTTAGCAAGCAAAAGTGGTCACTGTCACATGTGTAAAAATTCTTACATAGCTTACCTTAAAGTCTATGGTTGATGAATATTTAGATAAGAATCAGTGTTTTTTCCTTTCTCAAATGATATTTGTACATGTACATAACTAAATATATGCATGTTTCATAGGTGTATCAATAGAGAAGCATCAGAAACACAGGTACACACACATATTCACAGTCTCTTATATGCTGTTGCATCTGAATTGCCACTTCTGCTTTTTTAAACTTTCTTATCAAAACACAGTGTAGTGCACAGGTGCCTTTCAGCTTTGGTAAAGCACTAGAAATTCGATCCTACTAGCAGTGCTGTAATTGCTTATTTATAAATGAAGGAAAAAGCTGCCTCTGTTTCCTAACACATTTGAGGGAGCAGGTCTCCTTTGACAACTGTAGTTCAGCTTAATTAGGCACCAAATCCAGAACAGGCATCAGGGATCACTTGTGTAGAATCGGGAGATGTAAAAGGCTGCAGTCACGGAAGAACATCAAACAACTTCACACAGGGAGCAAACTCAGATAATCTCTATCTTGCAACTAAAACCTATGGCAAAAACTCACAAACAATGAGGGTGCCCACAGCACCCCAACACCTTTTAAAAAGTTATGGGCTCCGTTCCAGGGACATTGTTACTGCTCAGACACTGACCCAAAGTGTGCACACACACATCCCCTTAGGAGGGGTCTTGCTCAGGGGTACCCAGAAGGTGGGTTTGGAGAACCCCAAAAGGTAAGGGGCTGTTTTGCATGTCTCAAACACTGGTACTGGATGGCTGTGGAACCAACCAAGGACTATTTGCAACAACTGACAGGAATTGTTGATAATAACCAAGCACTGTTGGTATCAACATGCCATGAGAAAGAACAAAATTTGGTTTGAGAAGGGAGGCCATTCAGAGATAAGGCAGCACTTTTCTGAGATGAACATTCTTGTTATAGTTCCTGGAGATGAGCACAACATAGTACAGCACTAGTGCAGGAAGCCAAGAAGCAGGCATGGACTGACTGATGGGGTCAAGGAAATGGAAATAGGAAAAGGAAATAATGGGGGATTAAGACCACCAAGGACCCCTAAAGCCCTCAGACCCATTTCCAGAAAGGCTGGCAAGAACAGACTGCACATAATAACTAACTTGCATAGACAGTGGGAAACCTATCTTTGGGGTAGAGAAACCTATACATAAAGAGGTACTACCCCCCAAGCGCCAGTGGCATCCCCAAGACCCTGGACATCCCATCACTGGACTGATGCAGCTGGATTCACGGTGAAACCAGGTTTATTGGCTGTATCAATGCTGGAACCAGCATTGGTGATTTGCCTTGCCTTGCCTTGCCTTACTTTCTCTCTTCCTCTTCACCTTACCCCTTTATCCAAAACCCACTGCCATGTGCTTTTATAGTACATCAGGGACTAACATGCCAATATCCATGCCAAGTTTTTGATTTACTAACAAAACTTTCTGGTACTTTGCAGACACTCGGACTTTGATGTTCCTTTCGAGCACAAGCATTTACAAATCTTGGGTGCTCCCTTCTCCTTAAATGTGAGTCATCACAGGGTTTGCCACATCCCGAGGGTGCAAGGATCGCTCACGGGTACCCAGAAAAGATAAAACCAGCCACTCCCGCGGGGGAAGGTGAGGGTACTCGGTGGCAGGAGGTCTCCCGGGGGCCGCGGCTGTTCCCAGGGAGCGCTTTCCCGCAGCTGCGGGTCCGTGCTGTGCCTGCCACAGCCGCGGGATGGCGCTGGTGGCCGCCCGGGACGAGCCGCGGGGGCGGTTTGGGGGGGACGCTCCCGGCATAAGGATCCTGTGATCATCGCCTCACTCGGCATGTTCAAGCCGTGCCTTCCTACTCATGTGTAGTTCAGATAAAAGTGTTATCCAAACAAGATAACGGGATCGCAGAAGTGTACAGAAATCCAGATTTTGGAGAGCTATGATATATTTGAAAGGTCCTGGATAACTAAACTTGACAGCTGCCTGCAGCATCTTTATCTGCCCTTTCTTCAATAGTTGCCACTTCCTTTTTGTTTTCTCCTTTTTTACTGATTCAAGATGTGACATTTCCTTTGGTCATTTTTCACACATTTTTATGTTTTCGTTTGGGTGAAAAATCAGAAACCTAGTAGCTGTAAGAAAAAATAATTAACCTTCATATTAGAAAAGAACCTTTATAAAACTTAAAAAAATGTTTCTAAAGTCTGTGTCATATATAGGCATTATTGTATCAGATAATAGATTAATTGGCACCTTTTTGATATGTGAATGGCCGTTCTGCTCAATTGCTGTTTATTGCTCACTAGCCATTTATAGATACACTATTCTTATTTAGAGTATTTCCTCCCTATTTTCCATATTCATGTACTATGAATATGCATTTCATGTGATATGTATAAGAGTTCAACTGATGCAGACCCGCAAAACACAATGTTTTACGAGAACAGAAAATTCACAAATAATAGGCATTTGATGCAAAGAAAAAAGAAAGGTTGTGGCATAAAACATACAAAGAAGACAGAGTACAACTATCCCTGTGCCCGTTTTCTAGGTCAGATATTACCCTAGTACAGTTCAGAAGCAATATAATCACTAGTTAGCCAATGTTTGCCTGGATTTCCTTTGAAGTTTATAGATTTTTTGTAACTGGAGTATTGGTGTCAGTTCCTGGGAGGATGAATTAGAACTCAGGCAGAAGAAACATTGCTGTCTGAATCCTTTCACAGAAGTATATCACCAGTAAACCAAATGCTTTAGATGCTGAATAGGAGGAACAGTGTCCCTGGCCAGTTTTTATATAGTGCTTTAGCTGTTACAACATTAATTTCAAATATAGTTTTTCCAGGGTAAGAGGATTAAAACATACATATTTTACTTTTCTGGGTAGACTTAATCACCACTGGCAGACCATTCTTTGTGATAGAACCCTTCCAATCTCCTGTTGACTATGGGCCACACCCCAGAAATAATGTAATGAGTCCCAAAAAAACATTCTAGAGGGAAAGTGTTCTAAATTTAATGACTAGAACATTGAAAGGAGGGTATAATTTTTTATTCTTCCAAATGAGACCTGGGGGTGCTGGTCAACAGCTGGCACTGTGCCCAGGTGGTCAAGAAGGCTGATGGCATCTTGACCTGTATGAAAAATAATAAGGCCTGCAGGACCAGGGAAGTGATTGTCCTCCTGTATTCAGCACTGGTGAGGCCACACCTGGAATCCTGCACCCAGTTCTGGGCCCCTCAGTACAGGAAAGACATTGAGGGGCTGGAACATATCCAGAGAAGGGCAACAGAGCTGGTGCAGGGTCTGGAGAACAAATCTTATAAGGAACAGCTGAGGTAGCTGGGGTTGTTTAGCCTGGGGGAAAGGAGGCTCAGGTGAGCCTTATTGTTCACTGCAACTACCTGAAAGGAGGTTGTAGCCTGTCAGTCTCTTCTGCTCCCCAGGAAAGTGGTTGCAGCACCAGCCTAAAGGAGTTCAGGAAGTGTTTGGACAATGCTTTTGGGCACATGGTGTGACTCCTGGGGATGGTGCTGTGCAGGGCAGGAATTGGACTGGATGATTCTTGTGGGTCCCTTTCAGCTCAGCATATTCTGTGATTCTGTGATTCATTATCCAGATAACACTAACAAACATGAAAATAGTTAGTTTCTGTACATATGAAATGGAAAAATAGTTATTGTAAAGAACCTTGTAACATTTGTGAACTTTCTTTCATCATCTTGAATTACCAAATGCCTGTGGGAAACTCTTAGCAGTATTACCTCTGAATTATAGCTTGTAGTTATATATACTTTGCAATAAATTTACATAGTTTTTTCTTTTTTTGTTTGGGTGGTTTGGTTTTTACAAACACATGAACGCATTACAGTGTTTTTCAAGATCTTGTGTTTGTGCAGTAGACTTCTGTGATGAGTTTGGTAGCTATCTCCAAGTATAACATGTATGAATACACATGAGAACACAGACAGATGTACTACAATGCTTACATATGTGTTGAGATCTACACTAGCTAGAAAGCATTTGAGCTGTCATTGTTCAACTGTATGAGTGCCTAAATAAACCATGAACCTTGTAGTAAAGGTGCTTATTTAGAAAAGAGCTTTAATATTAAAACTTGCAGTCTCATTCAAAGGCGAAGAATGCACAAAAGTTTTTAAAAAGGGATGACAAAGCAGTCTTTCAGAGCAGCATTGCCAATGAACTTGCAAATATTGATCTCAATATTGTGTCTTTAGTATCCCTTAACAATATAGTAAGCAAAACTGCAATGAAGCCAGGCAAGCCACTGGAGAACAGCACCCATGTCATAGCCTGAGTTTGCTCTCATTGCATTTCTCAACAAATCCAGGCTGGTGTGGTTCTGAATGTGAAAAGGACTCTCTCTGGGGGCAGAAAGTTGAAAAAATAGTTCAGATGTTTTCACAGAAATCTCAGAATACTTGATGTTGGCAGGCACCTCTGGGTATCCTGTAGTCCAGCCTCCCTGTTCAGAGTCAAAGACTGACCCTTCACAGGTTGTTGAGACATTCATCCAGTCAGGTTTTGAATAGATGTAAGAGAGGAGATTCCCAAATCCAAAGTCCCAAAAAACACCTCTAAATAACCCATTATGTTTGACTACCCTTATTTAAAGTTTTCTTAATCATTGGCTCCTGTTCTTTTACTGGGTACTACTGAGAGAAGTCTGACTCTACCTTCTTTGCTGCCCCCTAATCAGGCATCTGCGCAGATGTCACTTTCACTGTTATTGTCACCCCCCCACCTGCCTTGCCCCCATCTTCTTGAGGTTAAACAGATCTACTTTAAGAACTTTAGTTGCTTCCCTAGTTTAGCTATTTCTTTTTATACAATATTTGTCTGTGTAACTCCTTTTGTTGCCTCAAAACTTAACAGTTATCTCTACTGAAGACCAAATATAAGGCCAAATGGCTAGCTAAAGAAAAATCCTCCTCTGGTATCCACTGACAAGTATTTTCTATGTATGCACTCACATCACACACTTAGGAGGTATGTGGTAGTTTTATTTCCACTGCAAAATGGAACAAAATTATCTTCATCTGCAGAGTAAAGGTTCCTTTCCATTCTTTTGTGTCCACATGAACTATTGCTCTACTTTCAAAACCTCTTGATTTTGAGTAAATGTTTCTATATTTTTAACATTCAGTTGTGAAATCAATATAGTCTATTTGTCCACCTCAATTTAACAAGCCCAGTAATCCTTCAAACTAATCCCAGTGAAATTGCTTCTCTGTTTTAGCAATGAATTAAAAAAGAGGGAACGAAAAAAAAATCATTCTGCATGCTTAGATCATATCAGGTCTGTACAGTGAAGCTAGGCAGCTGCTGTCAAAAGCATTGGCAGAAATAATGACTGCTTAAAAGCTCAGTCCCAGACTGAATTTGTACCATTCTAATTTCACCATTAGATGTGAAGTTATTCCACATTACTGCTATGAGAAACGTTTCTGTCAGAAATACTGATAGGAGGGATAAAATGTTTTGTTAATTTAATTTTGCATTTTTATAAAGACATGTAATTTATAGTTTATATTGAATCTCTTTACTTATGGATGAGTTTTTAAAGGAGAAAGCATTGTGATAAACTATTAAGATTACATGTTAGAAAGCAGAAAGCAAGTCTCAAAGTTTGGCATATAGTGGTAGCAATTCAGAACTCAGAATCCCAACAAAATGATAAATATCTTAAGTTAAGCAGTTGGTATAGATTTAGTAGCAGGTATTAATGTCACAAAAAGAATAAAAATGTTGACAAGTCAAGAAGTATTAGATTTCTATGGAGTCTAACTTCATTACAAAGTATGCAAAAAATTGTAGAGTCAAGTTATTATTCCCTCTTAACATAAATTTTTAGTTTACAGTATTGCAACTGACAATATCAGTGAAGAAAAATTGCCAAAACTTTGGAGTGATTATATCCAGCTGAGGGTGGGTTGGGGAGAATTGCCCCAGCTTTTCATTTTCTTCCTGTGTGAGTCTGCCATACACTTCACCTTCTTTCAAATTGATTGTTTTGGATCAGAGTCAAATCCCCTCATGCTGCCTGTAAATCTGTGACTAGAAGTTCTAATTCAGGTCAAGGTGCGTCAGTCAGACAATCAGAGATAGCCTGTTATTGTTCAGAAATACTGTGAAAGTAATGTGCTACTGCAGTGTGATATAGTAGGTTAAAAACCCCCTTCAAATACTTCCCTGTAACAAGGAAATATAACTGTGGCTTGTCTTTCCCAAATGGAACTGCCTGGAAACTCTTCAAGAAATCAGATATTCTTTGATGCTGGAAGTTTTCATGAAAGTGAATATGTTTCAACTGTTTTTTCCTGTCTCCACAATCAATTTGTGTGTGAAAGAGCAGAAGTCCCTTTGCCAGTTAAGCAACAGACCCCAAGAGTTCTGGCTTTCAGCATCTTTCCCAGGCTGCCAGACTCCAGTTACTGCAGCTCCTATTTCTCCTTCGGAAGCCAGGATATCTCTGTCTGCTCCAAATGGCTGGTCAAGCAGTGGTTAGCTCAGCCTTCCAGCAACCTAGATTCCTCTTTTAATTTTGATTTAATGCATTATTTACCAGCTCCCTTTTCTCTGACTTGTGTAATGCTGTTACTCAAAAAGTGCCTGACTACATTTCAGCAGGATGAACTGGACCTCAGAACAGAGGGAGGGTGGGATTCATGGACACTTGGCACTGCGTATCCCCTGTCTAGAGGGATAGCTGAAGACCAGCTGAAGACAGTGTAGTTTTTTAGTTGTATTTTAAAAACACAAATAAAGAGAGAGTTACATGAGTGTCTGTGCAATCAGCCTTAATTCATTATATATTTTTGTTTAAATTACAAGGTACAGGAAGAGATATCTAGATACCTATTGAGAAATGAAATTAAAAATTAAGAGAAGGAGAGTAGAAATTAGTAAAGTTATTTTTCCCTCTTCAGAGGAGATATTCTTGAACGTAGTAAAGTACATGAGTATTTTCACTCTCAGATCAGTGAGGAAAAAATAAACTGTAACTGTTTTTCACTGAACAAATGCAGTTTTACCTGTAGAAATATCTAACAGGAACATAGTTTGGTAACATTTTCAATGGGATAAATCTGAGTTTATTATTTAAATAATATTTTTACTATTTTTATTGAGATATTTCCATTACATAAATATGAAAAAATAAAGGCAAAATTAGAATTATGAATGTAGGGGTTTTTCTTTTCCTATTTTATGATATCATGTATATTTAACTTTCTCAGGAAATTTTGACTTTATTTTCATGGTCAAGTTTCAGTTTATTTGTGGAGGGGTTGTGGGTTTTCCAAACGTTGAGGGTTTTTAAGGAAAATGTTGACTCCTGCCTGTCTTTCTAAACTGATTGGTAAAATATGGAAGCAGAATAAGAGGAATGAATGAGCATTTATATTAGTGAACAAGATGTAAAAATTCCCAAACATAATAAAATGTATTTTTAAAAATGTAGATAAAAACACAGTAGCATTTTCCTAGCTTCACTCTCTGCATACTTGTAAAGAACTAAAACTGTAGTTGAAAACTAGAGCTCTAGTTGAAAAGTATTTTCTTTCCAGCAGAGGGACTGTAAGAGCTAAATGTGAATGTGTTAACTAAATTATCTCCATGCAAATTCAGCTGATCAGAATGAAAAATAACCATTTCATTACCATAAAGGTAATGAAATAAAAACATTTAGAGAATAGATTAGGTTCTTGGATCTATACCCTTAGCAAATATAGCAAATAATGTAACAACAATGAGGACATTCAGAGATTGCCTTGTGCTATTATGGGAGGAAAAGGTAAGCTCTGTGATTTTTACTGAGGATATTTCCATAATGCCAAGGGGTCAGCATTTTGTGTTGTAAACTGATTGCCACACGCACTGTAAAATGGGCAGAGTTATACAAGTTATATTGCAGTGATTCACCTAAATTCTAAGTGAGCACATTTTTTACACAAACACGATCATTAAATAACAACAGTATGATTCTAAGTCCGTAGAACAGTGCAAACTGCTTCCCTCATGAGCATGGTCAGTGGGTCGAAGGAAGTGATTCTCCCCCTCTACTCTGCTCTTATGAGACCCCAGCCAGAGTATTGCATCCAGTTCTGGTGTCCCCACATAACAAGGACATGGAACTGTTGGAAAGTCCAGAAAAGATCTGAAGCACCACAGCTGTTCTGCTTGGAGAAGAGAAACTTGTGTGGAGACCTCATAGCAACCTTCCAGTATTTGAAAGGGTCCTACAGGGGGGGCAGAGAGGGACTCTTTGTCAGGAATTGTAGTGATAGGACAAGAAAGAATGGGTACAAACTGAAAGAGGGGAAATTTAGGCTGGATATTAGGAAGAAGTTCTTTACTGTGTGGGTGGTGAGATGCTAGAACAGGTTACCCAGAGGTGTGGATGCCCCATCTCTGGCAATGTTCAAGGCCAGTTAGGACAAGGCCCTGAGCAACCTGGTCTAGTGGGATGTGTCCCTGAACATGGCTGGGGTGCTGGAACTAGATGATCTTTAAGATCTCTTCTAACCCTTACCATTCTATGATTCCATTATTTATTTCAGTAGATGCTTCTGGAAGACAGTGCTATGTCTTTCATCCTTTTTTCCTTCTTGGAATATCTTCCTCCTTGGTAGTATCTCAAGCAAAAGCAAACGTCTCTTTGTTCAAAAAGGATAATGAGTGTAAAGTGCTCTTCCTTCTCTTCATAGTTCTAGGAAATTCTATTGTCTTTTACATCATTATGAATGCAGACCTTTCAGTGCTCAGCAGACTGAAATTATTTTTAAGAAGTGTAGACATTTTAATTCAGATCATGGAAACTAGGATTTTGTATTCATATAGCTTGTCATTACCTTCACATTGTTAGTTATGAGAAGGCTTTTCTCCTATGTAGAGCGAGGTAAAATCACTGTTTACAAAGGAAGAAATGTGTTGGATCACATGAGACAGAAATGTGGGGATCTTATTCAATACTTATGACTACCTTTTTCACACCGTAGTATGCAGAGATAAATTCTCACATGCTTGATATCTCTAGACAGTAGAGATCTCAGGCCTTTGGATTTATTCAGATCACTTAGGAACCTGCTGGAAAGAGAAAAGGGAAAAAAAGAGAAGAACACTTTTATTCTCCCAGGGAGAGAAAAGAGCATTTCTTTGCATTGTACTTCGATCAAGAATACTGCATCCAGCTGAGCCTAATCAAACAGAAATACATGGCAGTGTTTGTGTGCAGAATACACACACACTCCAAGACACCATATGAGGCATAATGCTTGTTGTCAGACTTGCTCCCCTCTGCAGCATATTATTTTTTAAAACCCATTTTATCTCGTACAGATTCTGTTGGTGATTTTTTTTTATTTTTTTAAAAAACTCCATGCATCTACTCATGTTTCAGAGATCCTTTAAAGAGTCAAGGCTTTCTTTCTGTCTCAGAGATGAAGCACTAGGATGACAGTCAAAAGATGGTTATTTCTTTCCCTATCTCTGATGTTGATTGAGTGTGTTACCTTGGAGGATTCAACTTCTCTCCCTAAGACACAGTTTCTAACATCAAAAACTGAATAAATACCAAATCTTCAACATGGATATTGGTAGATATTTATGTGAGATATTGGAAAGAACGTGAAAACTCAAGTGGGTTATAACACTGCCTCCTGCAGTTTCTGGTGACATGCCATGCTCAATGACAGGAAATGGCTAGGCCTGTTTTGAAGGAGATGGAAATCTGGTTTTAATACTCCACAGTTGTTTTTCTTTGATTCTATGAATTCACACACTCCATGTATGAACTCATGTAGGTTTTTAACATCAACAATATTACAATTACAGTATTGTAAATATACTGAATGAAGAAATTGTTTATATGCTACCACCTTCTCTTGTTGGATGTTATTTAGTTCTTAAAATATGCATTTACCATGTATTTACTTTATGACATATATGAGTTTATATATCTTTGTATAACCCCTTCATTTGCCTCTTATCTGGGCTGGAAAGCTATAATGTATTCAATAATTCCTTCTACTGTTTGATACTTTTAAACATTTTCATCACACACCTTTTCATGTGAAAGACAGCTTTCCTTGAACTCTTTATATCGGATCAGTCTATCAGCACAACCAAGGAAGACAAGACCCTTGTGCTCAACCTGCCTGTCAGGACCCTATTACATAGACCCCACTGAACATCTCGTTGTATTGAAGTGTGGTTCAAGTAATTTACTCAGGGTCACGTACCTGCATTTTTGTTTGGAATGTTGTCAGTTTTGTCAACTCTGTTATCTGCTGCCAGCTGCTGCTAGTGCCTTTTAAGGACTCACATTAAGCAGTGTATAGAATAACACTCTTTACGAACAAACACACTGATAGTAGAAGACTGCGATGGGCTGTTCAGAGATTGCAAAAATGAAGTGATATACAGACACGCTCCTATCACCAATAAAAGCTATCTTGAGATGATCATTCAGTGTGCATAGCATAAGGATCTTACTCAATACATGTCCCAAGGAGGGAGAACACAAGTTCAGGTTGTTGACCAATACCACAAGTTATGATGGAATCTTCTTTGATATCCCTCCCCACATATCTTTGAGGTAGGGGAAAAGGTAACCTTAAAGCTGATGTCAATTCGTGTTTAGGTGGAGTTTGACTGACTTTAGTAGGAGCCTGTAAAGTAATATGCATTCTTGAGTTAATGAAGCAAAATTCAGTTTTTGATTATCATCTAAATCATTCTTTGACTTAGTTCCCAGTAGCTGCATTTTTTTAGATGGAGCATAACCACAATACCTCTGTGTTGCCCAATCCTTTGCTTCATATCTGTAGTATTCCTGCTCTTTGGGTATGCAGACAGTTTGTCCCTGGTGAACGATACCCAAGACATACACTCCTTGCTGACCTTTGTATTTTAGTCTTCTCCCCAAACACTTCCAGACCTTTTTTAGTTCTGATATAATGTTTTGCTAGGAAGAATTATACAAAATAATGTGCATATACCACACATTTCAACAAAAAAGGGCATAATGAAGTTTTGTATTTTGTTTGCCATTTTTTTTTTCATAAAAATTCATAGAATTACATTTGTTTTCTTGACTGGTCTTGCTCTGACCTGATATTTTCATGGAGCTGTGTGTTATGACCCAGAAATCTCATTTCTCAGTAATGATTGTCACTTATCAACCCATCACTGTTTTCACAAAGATTTGTCATTGTTTTTTACTAAACCTGTTAAAGTTCCAGGTGTGTCTGATCCATGATCTCTGCCAAAATCCCGAGATTCTTCGACACCCAGTGACTCTACTAATTCCAATATGGATTTTATTGTACTTGTAATCCCCCAGTGACTTCTCTTGGAGCTATATTACTCCGTATAAGCAATCCACCAAGGGAAGGATTTAAATATTCTAGGCAACTCCTCTGTGTTACCTTGGGAATAACTAATTATTTGTACAAAAGGAAACAGTCCCAAAGAAAACAAGATAGACTAAAAAGATGTTAAATTTCGTAGAATTCTTCTATATTCAGGAGAAAGATATTTGTGGAAAAGTGCCCCAAATATTTCTCCACTGGCTATTAAGGACACTTAATTTCTTTCCTGTGTTCTTGTTCACCCACTCAGCTCAGCTCAGTGAACAGAGCATTCAACCAAGCATTTATGGAGCTAACACAAGGATTCCAACAAGAGCATCCATTTGAGGTAAATTCCCTAGTTAATAGGAACTAGTAGTTCCAGAATTTTAAGGAAAGTCTATTTCTTTTTCTGATTTGGACAATACACTCTTTACTGAATCCAAGAAACTTTTGAGTAAAGTTATGGGATAATAAATTAGGAAGCCATACTCACAAAAAAGTGAGTATGGAATAGTGAGGAAGTAAATGAGCATATGAAAAACTCCTCTGGAGTTAAAAGGGAAATCAATAAGATGTAACTATGAAAAGTAAAAGGATTAAGAAAAAAGAAGCTTTAAATTCTGTCTGAAATTCTAAGATTCCTTGCAGCCACCAATAAGGCCAAATCTGGATTTTGCGTTTTCATTTCTGTGTTTTATATTGCAGTCACAACGAAGTCTTTGTAGTAAATGCAGCCTTGTCCCAGGGCATTGGGCACCACCATGGGCCCAAGGCTGGGATGCTGTCATCTGGGTGGTTGTGGCTCAGCAGGAGCAGGAGGAACATGGGTGAACCACAGCAGGGGCTGGATGTGGAGCTTTGGGTAACTCAATAGAAGGCACCTTCCCAGCCAGTGTCCACCCCATGGCCCCTGGGAGCTTCTCCTGAGTGACCACTGGGAAGAAATAACCCTCAACTGTGCTGGCTCTTAACTGACACAGACCCTTGTCAGCTGAATCTCCAGGAGCCCCTGGGGATTCTGTTATGGCCCTTTCAATATCTTCTACTCCAAAACTTCCTAAGTAGATACCAGAGATCACTGTCATTGCATTTGATGTGGACTGTAATGAATGCAAAATACTCTGAGATCATCCACAAGGTGAAGCTCATTAAACATGGTGAACAAGGACCAACTAATTTCTAAATAGTTATTGGGCATTGACAGGGTTTAGGCATGGACCTGTTTCAAACTGTGCAAACTGAAGCATATCTTGACAGCCTCATAAACAGGACTTCAGGTGTGAAGGAAATGTTAACGTTAATGTTAAAAATGTAAAGGATGAAAGATTTTAGCTGGTTTGGAATGAAGCAGTAGGTTAGAGAGAAAAGAAGTAATGTCATAACTGAGAAGTTAAGTACTTGAATTCTATTTCAGTCATTTGAGGTATCTTGTTCATCTCCTGGACCACATTTCTTTGGAAAAGATGAACTACAGTTACCTTTCCAGGTAACATCTTATCTGTGAGGTCTGTCTCTTCCTACAATGTTATTTACTTATTTTGTGTAGTTTTTGAATAAACACTGGGATCAATGCTGGGAATAGCGGCCTTTAATCTGAGCATGTATACACAAAGTTTTGCTTCTTTGGTTGTTTTGTGTCACCGGAAAAATTGTGTTCTTTGTTATTTGATGACAGCTTTCATGGGCTTGAGAAAAAATTCTAAGTGTCCCACCACTCAAATGCACAGTAAGCTGGTATTTGCTGAGAAGAAGGAGTGCTGTCAGACTGGAAAGAGTGCTGAGCTGCGGTTGCTCAGCTTCCTTGAGAGGTTCACCTCTTTTATTATAGGCAATGTCTTCCCATAACTTTAATTTAGATGGAATTTACCTTGCCCAGATTCAGACATGTAAGGTTTTATTATGGCTGGGATAGAGGAATCAACAACCTGCAGTGGTTCTGTATTCTGAGATTTATTAAAGAACCTTCAGGCTTTTACCCTGATTATCTAACACACTTGCTCTAAAAAGTGCTATGTTCACTAGCTCTGAGTTTCCCTTCCCCACAAAGAGATCCCTGCTGCCCAGGGAGGGCAGGCAGACAGGACAGCAGCTTGCAGTTTCAGCCCAAGTCCCTGGGCATCCCCCAGCATTTAGCTCCACTCATCTCTGACCTGCAGGATCATGCTCCAGTTCCAGTATCTTTGCTCCAATCACACAGAATCATCGAATCCAACCTTTGACTGGTCACCACCACATCAAATAGACCATAGCACTAAGTGCCATGTCTAGTCATTTCTTGAATACCTCCAGGGATGGTGACTCCACCATCTCCTCTGAAGTCCATTCCAATGCTTAGCAATCCTATCTATGAAGAAATTCTTCCTTATGTACCACCTGAACCTTCCCTGGTGCATCCTGAGGCCATTTCCTCTTGTCCTGTCACTTTTGCCTGGGATAAAAAGCAAAAAGGCTTTTGTGTGATTCTGTGTGATAGTCAATGTACACAAATACTTTGAAAAGAAATGTGATTGTATTTATGTAACAGCAGCATGCCTCTGTATCCCTTAATCAGATCACTTACCACCTTTTCAGACTGTCTTTTTCTTTCTGAGACCTGTTCTCAAGAGGTCTTATTTTTAACACTTTCTTTCCAGAAGCTCAAACCCTGAGCTTTCCAACTTAATTAGTGTGTGTGCACACATGTAGCTCCCTAATTGGTGTTTCTCTCTCATGTCTCTCTTAATTGTAGGATTCAGGATGTGTCACTTTTCCTCAGTTCAAGTGTTATCAGAATTCGTGACCAGTCCACACTGGTTGCAGCTAGCAAGTTTCTGCTTGAAAATGCAAAAGCTCAATTCCAGACATCCACCTGTACATACACACGTACACCAAATTATCTGCTGCCTGTTAGCATTTACAGTTTAAGCTGTTTTTATCACCTACAACAGATTTAGACAGCTGGTTCTATACTAACCATTCCAGAGTGTCTATGATGGCAATAGAGAGGAAAAGACCTTTTTAGGGTTTCTTATCTACTTTAAAAGTGCCATTTGAAGATGTCATGGACTAAACGATGGAAATACTAATTGTCTTCATCTGTAAAGTAAAGGAAACACTGGGGGCTGACCTACAGCAATCTTGATCAGGTAGTTTCTATTTTTCACAGCTGATTACAATGTAGAGATGCAAATATTTTTCTGCCTAGTTTGGAAAGCCACAGGGTTGGGGTTTAAGCAGGTCTGATCAGGTGTGAGCACCAAGAAGCATTGTGGGGGCAAAGAGAATACTGAGGTAAAAAGGGGAGTTCATGGGTGCCTCAGGCTTCTTTACACACAGCAATGACAAAGAGAGATTGCTCTGGATCTCAGTTTTACTTCTAAACCTGAAAGAGCCTTACTTAATTCTTGGTGCTTAAACTGATTTTTGTAACTGGTTTGCCTGTTGTCTTTGTGTTTGGATTTCTTTTTCCCTGGATGTTTTTTTCTAGTACAATACTGGGGAAAAAAAGACAAAATAATTGAATCAAGACAATTCTCTCCTATTCTATTCTCTTTCAATAGGCCCTGGACACTTGATGTTGTATTCATGCATAACTATTTTATGCTTGAGGTTTTTTTTCTCCTAAACTTTCAAACTGGTACAGACAGCAAATAACTTGTCTTATATTTTAAGTACACAATGGAGCATAACGAACTGCAGAGTTTAAAAAAAATCCTTTTAGAACAATATAATTATTCAAATAATTATATGTGTCTTTGGTACTTTTATATATAAAGAGATAAGAAAACCCACACTCCAGTACAGTACAGGTATTTTGTTATTCCTTTTGACATTCGTGTCCATTAAAGCAGCTTAAAATTAGGCTGAACTTTTCTTTTGGCTTTAGGGAATGACATATGCACATTTTATTTTCCTGTTCTTCTTTGGCAACTACTCCAATGTCTATTTATTTAAAATTCAAGGTGCATTTACTAATTAGTGCCAGGGGAACTGTAATCTTAGTAGGTCATAATATGTCATATATGTCATACTGTTTTATATGCACCTAGGAATACATAAAAATTAGATTATTGGGGGGGTGGGGGGGCTATATGTCAGATTTGATAACAGGCACAATTGTTTAAACTTGTGACTTAAAAGCTAGAATATGTCACATGAAAGCCCTGTGTGTGTCCAGAAGTCTAAGGGATTGAGGTGTCAAAAAGCAGTCCCAAGGGAATATTTTACTACTCTGTTTACTTTGGTAAATGTAGTAAATAGACTTCAGTATATTTGAACAGGCATTTTGTATCTGATATTTTATTCTCTGAATGTCTTTTGGATGGCATAACTTTTGAATATAGTAAACTAGAAGAAACAAACTCAAAATTATAAACTGCTCTTTGTTCTAATTGCTGTAAATTTATCATTTGGGAAGGAGGAATGAGAAACACAGTGTTATGCAATTTTTGTATTGTAGAAATATATTAATCTGAATATGTTACTGGCATAAGATGCCGTCTCTCTATCTTTGGAAATATTTGAGTTCATTTACTGGAAGCAGTCGGAGAGTCTAGCTTTTACTTTAGCACTCATGAGGCAAAATATGCACTCCAAGTCAGCTGAAGGTGGTCATGGGGAATGACAGTGTTATCTCCCCAAAGACTCTATTGCACATGCTTAATGCATTTGTGAGTCCGGGCAATGGGAAATTTGTGAGTTTGAGAACAGATGCGCCTGAGGCAGAGTGACATGTGCCAAAACTTTGGCTTCGGCTTTCTTCTTCCCTGCTCTTTTATTTTAAGTGAATGGCTCCCATTCCAAGGAAGGGAAGCTGTAGCATTTCCTGTGGGCTGCAGCGAGTTCCTGAGAAGTGAGCATATCAGAACTGTAGTTTTTCAAAACTTTACAATCTAAAGAGAGATTTTATGTACCGTCACTTTGTGAAGGTGACCTGTCTCTCACGTTGTCCTGGCACCACCTCAAAGATATGGTTGTTCAAAGAAAAGACCTCTGCATGTGTTTTAACATGGGTAACACTAGATTCCTCCAGGGTTTATTGTTAAAGTACTTATCATGGTGGCTGAAATGTTTCAGAATTGTACTCTGACTCTAGGCCTGAAGACCATTAATGTGGGCATTAAAAAACTCTACACACCAGAGACAACTTTATGTTGCCATTTTGCAGAATCTCAGAAGGTATGAGTCACGTTAGGTCATCCAGAAAATATTTCTTCCAAAGCAGGAATTATTTCCCCACTAAACTTTCCAGCCTCAACTGTACTCTACATCCTCTCCTGTTTTAAATGTTTCAAGAGAGAGTTTCTACCTATATTCTAATCTATGTCACATCCTTACCTCAGTGCAACACGGCAGTCTGCAGTGAAGAGAAATCCCACAGATGGTTAAAAGAAAGTGTTCTTTCATGGGAGACAATAAATTAATTTTTTCTAATTAACTATTGGGTATATTGGCTCAGTGTCATGTTTTCAAATTTTCAAATGTAGTTTTTAAACAAAAAAAAAAATTAAGGCAGATTTTTATGTTTATTTTTAAGAAGTATATTTAATAAAAAACCTTGCATGAATCTGGATATAATGGGTTTTTGTCTTTTCATACTATTAAATTTACAGAAAGCACCTAAACCCCCCAGAATTACTTTTTGTTCTGTATAAATAATGATATTCTCAAGGATGAAAAACCTAGATAATCTACTCTATCATCCAATGGAAAAGGCATCAAAGGGAAAATTAAGACACATAGGCAGCAAAAGGCAAAAAATTTAGACAGAAAAAGATGGAAATGTATCTAGGAAAGTTTTTGATACTTTTTGGCTTGTTTTAAAAAATGAAAGCCCTTTGGAAATGAGCTGCTGATAGCTATTTCACTACTCCATACTTCGGCACAGAAATAAGTGCAGAGTCTGCTTATTACAGTAAAGTAGAATCCTGCTGCCTGAGATGTTCAGCATTCCTGAACTAAAAATCTGCACTTTCTTTCTTTTCACTTTAACTCTGTAATGTAGACTTGTTGGGTAGATGTTTATACTTACCATGTGCATGTATAAGAAATAAATTAGTTTAAAAATCTAAACACTCTTATTACCCTTTAGGAAATATTAAACTAAATTATGTCCCCAGGTATGGTCAAAATTATGCTTGCGCAAATAAAAGAGATTTTGGCTCCATCATTTCAAAGAAATGGGACTGATAAAATTAACAGTGTCTTTAGAACTAACTAAAATTGCTTTTGCATGCTGCTGATGTACTTTATCTACCACAATAGCTGCAGTCTACCAGTGCTTCAATGGCTCTCTTCCTATTTTTGAATTTACAACATGCATCTGAATCTATATCTCCAGTCCTTCCTGAAAACCAGGTGTTGCAAACCTATAGCTGGAATTTCACCCATTTTTAGATCTATTCCTGGAAATGAATAGCTAAAATTGTTGTAATCTTTATATTAATGTTAAGTATTTGAAATCAGTTCCAATGATGCCATTGAATACTTTGGCCTGATTTAGCTTTATGCTGTATCACCATTGCTATTTTTTCCCTACTAATCTTCAGTTTGAATTACAGTTCCTATGTCAATACTATATTCCTTAAGCTTTGTTCCTTTTACCAGGGCAAGGCAATATATTGCAGTTATTGGCCAAAATTTTGTTAAGAATGTGTAACTATTCTATGGACAAATATGCTGACAGACGACACTAAACTATCAAGAGCATACTAGCAGATATTTTCTGAAATGTTGGGCTGACAATTTGACTTCATAAAATTGCTGTTGGCTCAATAAGACAGCCATAAAACTGGAATTTTCTTCATTTCCTCTATGACTTCAAAGTTGGCTATTGAGAGCATTCTCATTTCATCTATTATCTCACAAGTGAATATTTAGTATAAGGATAACAAATTTTCTTGGAGTTATTTCCCGATGGTCCCTTTTGCCCAGAAACTTTAAAGACATTACTCTTGGTCATATGAATGATTTCCTGATATGGTTTATGATATAGATTGGCTGAATATTGGTTTGTAAATACTTTTAAAATGTTAATCTTTAGCCGCAGAATTCTATATGCTTGAGGATCTAGTTGGATTGTCTTATGTTTATGAAATATATTGAAGAAATATACAGTAAATAATGGTAAAATACTTCAATTTTCCCCACTTTTCTATTATATTAGAGATGGAAAAACCTTCTACAAGAATCATTAATCACTCTGCTTTTAATTTATATCTCATGCAGAATACAGTGGCAAATGTGATTATATTGTTTATAAGTCTACCACTGTAGCTGCTTGCTAAACAGAGCATAAAATTAAAACTTATATTTCTTGTTTTAAAATTGCTTTATAGAAAGATTTTTATTAGTATTTATTGCACTGAGACAACTATTTTCAAAGATAAAAATCATCATGTTCTTTATTTAATGTATTACATTCAGCCAGTTCCTTACAGAAGACCTACGAAGAGACCTTGGGCTGCTCTGACTGCTGTCAGACTGCATTTCTTACAGACAATAACCAGGTAGTTAAAATTATTTTAGTATGGCTATGTCTTTCATTCTGGGATCTTCTCATCAAATATTGCTAAATGCCTAATTCAAATGGTTTTGATTTGATCACAGTAAAAAGAGCCACACTGCTCCTCTGATCAACATTTTGAATGGATCACTAAGAGACCTGCCAGAAATACTTGACCTTGTGAATAATGTGTGGATAATTAACTTATTCAACATATTCACATCAGCTGAACTAGTAAAGACCATTATTGTCACCTGTACTTCAGAATTATACGTGTATGGTCTTTACCTGCATGTGGTATTTCCATATACAAAGACATATCCTTAGATCTCCCTTCCCTCTTTTTCTGTCTGTCTCTCCCAGGCAATTTCGTTAAGCTTTGATTAGTCCCTCTTTCTCTGGAAAAAATTCTTTAAGGAATTCCTTTCCATAAGGAAAGGAATTTTAGATAAGGACACAGTAAAAGAGAGTAAGTAGACATAAAGATAAGGATAATGAATAAAACTTACATTACATGTTCACAGATCCTTATATGTTGAATAATCAGTTTTCCTAAAGAGAACTGTCTAAATGACTGTCCTTTATAAAAAAATAATTAAAAAAAAAATTGACCCCCTTACAAAATTAAAGTTATCATTTATTAGTAGAAATAATAATTTTTATTATATTAATTAAATTTTATTAATTTATTTATCTTTCAAAAATAATTTTATTCTTCGACAGTGAGTGACACAGATTCCTCTTTATTGTGATGAAAAGCATTGCTTAAGTCATTACATATATTTTCCTTTCATTTTACCCTCCCTATTTTGCTTAAAGTGGGTTTAAAAAACATCCCCGTGTGTAATCATCTCTTCTCCATTAATTTTATTTCTTATTCATGCCCTGAATGTTTTCTTTTTTAAGATAATCATGGTTTCATAATACCCTTTTAGTAAGGTCTGATCTTCACTGATACTGTACTGACATAATGTCCTTGTTCTGGCCAGCACAGGGTTAATTTTTGCAGTAACCAGGAGGGAGACATGGCTGGGACCCTGATGTTGTCCTGTACCACCTCATATCGTCACTGGGGGAGGGGAAAGGTACCCTCTTCCATAGGGAAGGGGTTCCTTTTTGTCTTGAAAACATGGTGGGCAGAGCCATCTGGTATTTTTTTATTGTCACAGGCTCTGGGGTGAGCATTTCTTCATGGGAAGCATTCTCTTTTTGTATACTTCTGTTATTAATACTGTAGCTGATACTGTTCCTTTTCTTATCTCACTGCTCTTTCCAGTAAAGTTGTCTTATCTCAGCCCATGATATTCACCATCTGTGGCTCCATTTCTCAGGTCTATCCTGCCAGTGGGAGAGGGGAGGCGAGACAGAGCTGCTTGTGTTTTGGGAGAGTCTTGGTGGGGGCACAGACTTGGGGAATACCATTCCTAAACCATGATACTTAACTATACTGGTTTACANTCTTTATTTAATGTATTACATTCAGCCAGTTCCTTACAGAAGACCTACGAAGAGACCTTGGGCTGCTCTGACTGCTGTCAGACTGCATTTCTTACAGACAATAACCAGGTAGTTAAAATTATTTTAGTATGGCTATGTCTTTCATTCTGGGATCTTCTCATCAAATATTGCTAAATGCCTAATTCAAATGGTTTTGATTTGATCACAGTAAAAAGAGCCACACTGCTCCTCTGATCAACATTTTGAATGGATCACTAAGAGACCTGCCAGAAATACTTGACCTTGTGAATAATGTGTGGATAATTAACTTATTCAACATATTCACATCAGCTGAACTAGTAAAGACCATTATTGTCACCTGTACTTCAGAATTATACGTGTATGGTCTTTACCTGCATGTGGTATTTCCATATACAAAGACATATCCTTAGATCTCCCTTCCCTCTTTTTCTGTCTGTCTCTCCCAGGCAATTTCGTTAAGCTTTGATTAGTCCCTCTTTCTCTGGAAAAAATTCTTTAAGGAATTCCTTTCCATAAGGAAAGGAATTTTAGATAAGGACACAGTAAAAGAGAGTAAGTAGACATAAAGATAAGGATAATGAATAAAACTTACATTACATGTTCACAGATCCTTATATGTTGAATAATCAGTTTTCCTAAAGAGAACTGTCTAAATGACTGTCCTTTATAAAAAAATAATTAAAAAAAAAATTGACCCCCTTACAAAATTAAAGTTATCATTTATTAGTAGAAATAATAATTTTTATTATATTAATTAAATTTTATTAATTTATTTATCTTTCAAAAATAATTTTATTCTTCGACAGTGAGTGACACAGATTCCTCTTTATTGTGATGAAAAGCATTGCTTAAGTCATTACATATATTTTCCTTTCATTTTACCCTCCCTATTTTGCTTAAAGTGGGTTTAAAAAACATCCCCGTGTGTAATCATCTCTTCTCCATTAATTTTATTTCTTATTCATGCCCTGAATGTTTTCTTTTTTAAGATAATCATGGTTTCATAATACCCTTTTAGTAAGGTCTGATCTTCACTGATACTGTACTGACATAATGTCCTTGTTCTGGCCAGCACAGGGTTAATTTTTGCAGTAACCAGGAGGGAGACATGGCTGGGACCCTGATGTTGTCCTGTACCACCTCATATCGTCACTGGGGGAGGGGAAAGGTACCCTCTTCCATAGGGAAGGGGTTCCTTTTTGTCTTGAAAACATGGTGGGCAGAGCCATCTGGTATTTTTTTATTGTCACAGGCTCTGGGGTGAGCATTTCTTCATGGGAAGCATTCTCTTTTTGTATACTTCTGTTATTAATACTGTAGCTGATACTGTTCCTTTTCTTATCTCACTGCTCTTTCCAGTAAAGTTGTCTTATCTCAGCCCATGATATTCACCATCTGTGGCTCCATTTCTCAGGTCTATCCTGCCAGTGGGAGAGGGGAGGCGAGACAGAGCTGCTTGTGTTTTGGGAGAGTCTTGGTGGGGGCACAGACTTGGGGAATACCATTCCTAAACCATGATACTTAACTATACTGGTTTACAAGGGCCTATTGAAAACTGTGTGTACCTGTATTACAGATTACATTTAATTTTTTTCCCACAACCTCCATTTAATCTCATGAAATATAGAGCAAGCCCTCAATAAGACAATTACAGAGATAAATTCACCCAACAAATTAGCTGTACCTATTTTGTGTCACAATGTTTTTTCCCTTCCTTCTTTCCTCCATCCCTCCTTTCCTCAAAATGGTCCAGAATAAGGATGTTTTCTTGCAGCTTGAAAAGAGATAAAAATGATGCTGGTATTTTCTATATTTTTGATCTTCCAGATCGCCAACATAAATATGTGTATGCTGACTCTTTTGGTTGTGCCAAAGTGTTTTGAGCTGATTTAAACATTGAGATGTTAGGGTTTCTTGACATGGATAATTCTGATGGAAAAAAAATCTCTTCATTTTGGCGTACCTACAAGAAAAATAACCTCTGTCAGNTTTTACCCTCCCTATTTTGCTTAAAGTGGGTTTAAAAAACATCCCCGTGTGTAATCATCTCTTCTCCATTAATTTTATTTCTTATTCATGCCCTGAATGTTTTCTTTTTTAAGATAATCATGGTTTCATAATACCCTTTTAGTAAGGTCTGATCTTCACTGATACTGTACTGACATAATGTCCTTGTTCTGGCCAGCACAGGGTTAATTTTTGCAGTAACCAGGAGGGAGACATGGCTGGGACCCTGATGTTGTCCTGTACCACCTCATATCGTCACTGGGGGAGGGGAAAGGTACCCTCTTCCATAGGGAAGGGGTTCCTTTTTGTCTTGAAAACATGGTGGGCAGAGCCATCTGGTATTTTTTTATTGTCACAGGCTCTGGGGTGAGCATTTCTTCATGGGAAGCATTCTCTTTTTGTATACTTCTGTTATTAATACTGTAGCTGATACTGTTCCTTTTCTTATCTCACTGCTCTTTCCAGTAAAGTTGTCTTATCTCAGCCCATGATATTCACCATCTGTGGCTCCATTTCTCAGGTCTATCCTGCCAGTGGGAGAGGGGAGGCGAGACAGAGCTGCTTGTGTTTTGGGAGAGTCTTGGTGGGGGCACAGACTTGGGGAATACCATTCCTAAACCATGATACTTAACTATACTGGTTTACAAGGGCCTATTGAAAACTGTGTGTACCTGTATTACAGATTACATTTAATTTTTTTCCCACAACCTCCATTTAATCTCATGAAATATAGAGCAAGCCCTCAATAAGACAATTACAGAGATAAATTCACCCAACAAATTAGCTGTACCTATTTTGTGTCACAATGTTTTTTCCCTTCCTTCTTTCCTCCATCCCTCCTTTCCTCAAAATGGTCCAGAATAAGGATGTTTTCTTGCAGCTTGAAAAGAGATAAAAATGATGCTGGTATTTTCTATATTTTTGATCTTCCAGATCGCCAACATAAATATGTGTATGCTGACTCTTTTGGTTGTGCCAAAGTGTTTTGAGCTGATTTAAACATTGAGATGTTAGGGTTTCTTGACATGGATAATTCTGATGGAAAAAAAATCTCTTCATTTTGGCGTACCTACAAGAAAAATAACCTCTGTCAGCAAGGCATGGTTGAACAGCTGTCAGTGTGTTGAGGAGAGCAATCTTTTCTTTCAACTCAACAGCAGCCAAGACAGCTTGTCAGAGTGTAATTCAAAACAATAGACACTTTCTGAATAAAGAAACTCCAGACAACTGAAAGTAAAAGTAATTAACTTCATTCTGGAGGAATCATCCTTTATTAGCACTAAAGATTCTTTAAATTCAGATCATGGAATATTGCCTTAAGGTTTTCAAAGCATGGTGATTAAATGGAGTACTACTAAGATTACCATGCTCCTTCAAGTAACAGACAAAGAGATAAGAAGCATGGCAATGGTAGATTCACTCAGCCAAATACTCTGGCCCTGATAGTGACCAATATTGAACATTTGCAAAGAGAGCTGGTCAGATAAACTTGCAGCGACAACTTCTTAGCTTCTAGCCACCCATGATTCAGAGAAAAAGTGTTACCCTTATCTCTGTGTTTAGCCTTTAGTGGAATTCTGTTCTACTATTATGAATAATTCCTTTCTGAGTCCATTTTTTGCTTTTGGCATTCATCAGCATCCCAAGGCAAGGAGTTCCATACATACCTCCTTTTATATTAGTCTGCACCAAATAGTTTTCTTTGATGCATTCTTAATCACTGTAAGAAATTGTGAATAATCACTGTATATTCACTTCTCCTTATTAACTGTGATTTTTGTGCCATTACCATTTGATTCTATGATTCATCCTTTTTTCAAAGTAAAGAATGTTAATTAATTTCTCCAATACATAAGCTAATCCACAGCAGTGATAAGGCTTTTATTACTTTTCCCATGCCTTTTTCTATTTCTGCCAAATATTTCAGTGGGAAGAAGCAGAACTGTACAAAGCATTTAAGATGAATATAGTCTAGGGATTTATACAGTGTCGTGTTTTCTGCTTTATAGCCTATTTTATGGTTAATACTTCCTGATCTTAGCTCTGGGTTTTCCACAGAACGTTGTTCAGTTTTTCATTAAACAATCAAAAGTTAGTCAAAGAAAGCCCTTCTGAACTGGAGTAGTTCTGTTAGATTCCATCACAAAGTAACATATTTAGGATTACTTTGTGTCTTGATTTCTTTTCCACCATGTGCACTATTCACATTTCAACTACGACTTCATTTCCCACTCTTACAACGTTGAGCTCAGTTAAAATTAAATCTTTATACCAATTCCTTATGGTCAGCCTTTACCTTTAGACATCTGGATGTTTCTGTGCCATTGTTATCCACAGCTTCACTAATGATGCTCTACCCACATAATTTATAAATATATTGAATGCTATAAATATCACAGAAAAGTAGGGTGGAATTTATTCCCTGTAATTGTACAATGACAAATATTGTCCTAGATTTATGTTATCTTTTAAAATGTATTCACAGCAATTACCCAAGAAGTTTTACTTCCCAGTTTATAGTATAACTGACATTAAATTAAATTTAAAGAGTATAATTCATAGATTAAGAAATTCACAGACATATGAGAGAAGTGTGAGATTATCCATTACAGTCAATAAAGACCAAATCCTACAGTCTGAAAATACTTTTCATTTTAGCCTAAACTAAACATTTATATATGGTTCCACAATCTTGGGACCATTTGTGTTTGCAATATCATTGTGTCCTTAAAAAAATTTAGGAAATTTGAGGCAAAAATAAAAGTTCTTTTTAAATGACCAATCTTGAATCTTCATTATTGTAAAGTGGTTTTTTATCAGATTTATTAATCTTTCAGCTTCTTTTATTCTTTATTATGCTTTGTACTAATTTCCCTGATATAGAGGGCTGGTCTATATTTTTCCAGTCCTGCAAAAAATAAAGTTATATTTAACACATTTTGTTCAACTAAAATTAATTTGATTAAGTGATAAGTTATGACATTAGTAAATTGACTTTTTTTTTTGTCTTCTGGGCATTGGATGAATACTTGACAATTTCTTACAGTTCATCTTATCATTTTGATCTAAAATATCTTCTAATGATATGTTAGTCTTCAATAATTTCTTTAATTTTCCTCATTAAAAGAAAGTTTCCAGAACAAACCTCCCATAGCTCCTATGCAGTGAACACCAGTGCAAATAACGCTTTTATTTCTCCTATTTTATCTTATCTCTTTTTAACATTCCTATTCCAACTTTCTCATCTGTTAACCTAACAGAATTTTTTGGCAGTCTTCCTGTTTAATTAATACTTTTTATGTATTTAGCAAGCTGTTTTTCAAAACATTTCTTGGTCTGCTTTTTAATAATTTTGTATTGACAGTTGTATGAGCCAGCAGAGAGCCCAGGAGGACAATTGCATCCGTGCTTGTATCAGCAATAGTGTGGCCAGCAGAAGCAGAGCAGTGATTGTCCCCCCTGTACTCAGCCCTGGTGAGGTCACACCCTGAGAACTGTGTCCAGTTCTGGCCTTTCTCCACAGCAAGGCCATGGAGGTGCTGGAGTGAGTCCAGAGAAAGGCAACAGAGCTGTCAGAGGGGCTGGAGCACAAATCTTGTAAAGAGCAGCTGAGGGAGGCTGCAGTTGAGGTTGCTTAGCCTGGAGAAGAGGAGGCTCAGGGGAGACGTTGTCACTCTCTGCCACTACCTGAAAGCAGGCTGTAACACAGTGAAGATGTCTTTGAAAGGGAATTTTTTATGACCATAAACAGTAAGACAGAACAAACTGGAGTTTGTCAGAGTTGTGAAAACTTGCTCTGACTTGTGATCTGCCTGAGATTTCCATTTTTCCTTTCTCATGTCTCTAACAAGTAGGAAAACCAAGTAAAAAAGGAGGCTTCTCTCCAAGACCAGAGGGAGACACAGGACTGCATTTTCAGATCCACAAGTCATCCTCTATTAAAGGAATCCCCATGACTGGTCCACATGAGGGCTAAGAACTGGCTCAGGGTACAGTGAAGGGCAAACAGATGAGGACCATCACACATCATTAAGGAGTGTTGGTTAGGTTAATGGTAACCCTTGCAGATAAAAAAGTAGATTGAAGCCACACTATGCCAGCATAACCTGACAGGAGAAATCAGGCAGTAAAAAGAAGGGACTAAAACAATGAGGAGAAAACACTCCAGCAAATGTAACTGTATTTATTATCATGATTCACTGTCAGATAAAGTCTTCAGCGAGGCCACATCAGGAGCTTAACAATTTTAAAAGTATATACGGTACCTCAGAAATCCAGGAATCTTGCTAACATCAATCCTAACATTCACGTGAAAATTTTCAAAGCAAATAGGTTTAGGTATACCAGGTTTCTAATAGTCATAAAATGATTTTAAGTTCTTTATATTCAAGTGCAATCAGTGAGTCCAGTTTGTTTGGCTTTTTTCTTTAAAAAGAAAGATTCACCTGCTGGTGTGTATGAACATGCTTCCAGAAAGGAGGCTAGGCCCAAAGATCAGTGAATGGACAGTGTTATTGCAGTTATTCTGTAGTTCTATGTGTTGTATATTACAAGTGTCATGTGTACTTCCTTGTAAGGAAAAAAGGTGAATATTTTATTCTCTTTTCCATGATAAATACTGATTCAGAAGTGTCATTTGTGTTGTTCAAAAAGGCAGGAAGAGATAGGAATTCAGCATGCTTTTTACAAACCAGGACATAATTTTTGCATAAGTGGAAGATACTTGTCAAATAAACTTTTGGCTAATTATCAATTTACACTATGAGAATAAACATAAAATTCTGTACCACATCTAAGTCCTGAATAAGCAGACAAATGAAAACTGGAACTTTGTTCTTTAATTCAATGTAACTTCCCAATTAAACGCATCTTTCCTTCAATGATGTGGTACATGCAATCCTCCTTGCAATATCAATTCTGAATGCTATGCTAAAAAAGAAAGAGACAAAATAATGCATCTTACTAGTAATAAACTAGCCTAAAAAATTAATTTTTTTTATAAATAAGTGTTCAAAACAAAATACAGTCAAAAGATTCCCATTTGGGCTCCTTTTTTTTTTACATTTTAACACTTCTCCTCTTCCCCCAAGAAACAATGATCACACCCATGGAATCCAGTCTGATACATAAAACAGTATGTTAAGAGTAGGGTCCCATATTTTCTTGGCCAGCTGTGGTGAGACATCAGTCCTGCCTCTCTTGTCCCTGTAATATCTATTCTCAAAACAACTGTCAGGAAACATGACTTTCCCACAGAAACTCAGTTTTTGCAAAGCAAAAGGTGTCTCCAGTCCGTGAAATGAAGGCAAAATTCAACTCATTGCAATTAACAAATACTACATGCAAGTTCTACATGTTCCTCTGTCTGAATAGGCCAATTAAATGTCAGGATTAAATTAAAATATACCTACAGAGTAATGAACTTCTCATATCATGTTACTGCTGTATGAAAGTGAATGCAGCTCTAACAGTTTAAATGTGGTTGTTTTCTAGATTTCTCCAGAATGTCTTAAACATGTCTATGGAAAAAACCCAAGGCTGAATTCTGGATTGTTTTATTTGTGTACTTTGTATTAGCGACCTAGTCAATCAAACAAGATAGCAATTATACCTATTATACCTATTAGAGATAATAGGTAATAGATATCAGATAATAATAGAAAGCAGGAATATTTAATCTGAAACAGGTGTCAGTTAAGATCAGACCTCTACTCTGCTGACATAGGTCCTTCATCCTATGTATCTAAAACCATCAGGTGCAAAAAACAATGGAGTTGACTTTTGCAAAGTCTCTCAGAAAATCAGAATATTTACCTAAAAATCTTTCTGGCAGTCCCTACAGAGAATACATTGTGAAGAGAGGAGCCAGCAGTTCTTCAGTTGTTTAGAACACATTTTATAGCTTTTATTATAACGTATTCTGAAAATGATTCAGACACCATGGCTCCTTTCACCTATTTCACCCACATGAAAATGGTTCCCTTTTTTCTTTTTTTTTTTTGGTTCCTTTTTCTATTACATTTTGTGTCTTTCATTTGCAGAGCATTTTGCATAACATATTTTTGTCAGTTCTGATAGCTGAGCTGACAAGAACAAATCTTATCCTTGGTGTTTTGTGTCCAGTACCTCAGTGAATCTCTTCTATTGGGTGGTAGATTCTGCTCCTGAGTCACAAGAAGCCTTATATTATTTCTCCTTTGTTATTACACTGCATACTAATTCACCCTTATGTTCATTCCTAGGTACTTTCTTGGCAAAATCTCTCATCATAAATTTCTTGTCAGAAGCAACAGGCTGGCCTATGGCTTTTGGTAAATGACAGCAAATTGTACTCTGTATCACAATGGCTTGAAAATGTATTTGTAAACAATCAGATTTTCTTGTGTGGCATGTTACTGGATACAACAACACCATTTTTCTATCTGAAGCACAATGCTGGATCAATCTTTCACAGGAGCAAAGAATCAGCACTAGACTAGACCAAATGCAAAAGCATATTTAGTGGAACTTTCATCTTATCATCTTAAAGAATCTGGACTTCCATGACTTTATAAACCCAGCTTTAAATCAAGTTTATTTAACAGTAATGGGACTGTGATAATAGTACACTACAGTCAGAATTTTTCAGCTAGTATATTTATTTTGAATACAAATTAAATGCACTGAAAGAGTTTTCAAGTATAAATAGGTGATTATTATCTATGAATACTGTTTTATTTTTTATATTTTAATAACTGTTTCTGTCTGTGTAGTCCATCCAAAATATTATTTTGAAGTAATTCAAACCATTATTTATCTGCTGAATACACAGATAATTTACAACCATATTTAATCTATAAGTCAATAAAACCAGCTTTTTCCAGACATCTTTCTGGTCTGGTCTTTTCTACTTATTCCAGAACCTTGATACTCAGTTTTAGAGAGCACCAGTCTGTGATTTCTTTCACAAACCTCCCTTTCTCTTTTTCCTTCTCTCCATGTGGTTTTATAAAGTATGCCAGCTTGAGCAATGGATAATGCAAAGCTTTTGCAAGTTCCAAAACTGCTGTCAAAAGAGGCAATTACTAACGATTCTTTTTTCAAAGTCCTAGAAGTTGCAAGTAATTGTACACTTGCATGTGGAAGATGATGTTCATCTGTGATTGAAGTCTTAGGAGAACTAAGGAGCAAATTTAAAATCAGACATTAACTGCTTAAATCAACATAATGCAAAGGAAGAAATCTTTGCTGAGTATGGATAGCAAACTGATTTGATTTGCCATGTTGTGATTGGTTTTCATTGCCGGGGGGGAGGGTGGGGGTGAGGTTCTCACCTTTTCATTCAATTACTATTCTATAACCTGCTTTGATTATGAAAGGTTTTTCCACATTCTTATCAAAGATGTAGCACTTCAACCATGCAATGAAGGTGTGAAAATGTGAATTTCATTAATATAAGACTGCAAAATGCTAATGATAAACTGTTTGCATGATTTCAGGCGTATCAAGTTTAATAAAAGTTTCATTAGAGTTAAAAAAAAAGTGATCACATCTAGGGAAATGGTCATGCAACAAAACTAATTATGTGCACTCAGACAACAAAGCAAGTTCTGAATCACACTTGAAAGGAATTAAATCAAGTAAATAGTCTAACAAAGACAAAACAAAAGTACTGGCAGAATACCTTTCTTTTCCTGGAATTTATAAAAGGCTTGACTTCACTGGTCTTCTCAGCCTTCAAACCTGGACTCTCAAAATAGATTTTTATTTGCGGGCTGTTTGAGATGTTGGATAAATTTCAGGTGGATTTTTGTTTTGACATTTTTTGATTAGTTGGTTGATTTGGCTTTTTCCCCACGTCTTTTTTGTGCAGATTTTGAAGAAACTGGAGAGAAAAACAAAACATATATAAATAAGGTTCAATATCTGCCTGAGTATGGTATTTTTTTTGTGGGTGTCAGCAAACTAGGACATAAATTCATCAGTTTGAGGATATTATCTATTCTATATTTTGTGTCAGCTAGTGTATTATCTACCTTCAAACCAGGCATGAGTTCATCAATACTACTCATTCAGAGGCATGCTTTTTCCCAGAGAAGCTAAATGTTACTTTGGTTATATTTTACAATCTTTGTGTATTTACATTTTTTTTTTTTTACAGCACTGCTTAAATATTTCCACCACTAATCTTTTGTAAAGATCAGAGCTACATACTACCTACAGCTCTACTTCTAGCTTTTTGTTGTTTTTTCTTATACACAAGGTGAATTACTCTGTGAATTATGCAGCGTAGCAAAGATGAAAGAACTGCTCTTCTAATTGCATCAACCTGAACTGCATTATGAATTCTAGATTAAGAATTGTCAGTTCTCCACTCATATGAATTGTTGACCAATTCCTTTCAAACAGTAAAAAACACCTCTTGAAACTCAAAACACTAAAGAATAAATGCTGGCAGAGTATAGCGCTGTTTTTAACAGCACTAAATTTTCTTCTTTTGTAAAGTCTGATTAACTGGTCCAGATTTTATATTCTTGAAGTGTTTTAAATTTACTGAAGAATAACATTAATTTCCATTTTCTAAATACCTTTTTTTCTTTTTAATGTAATGAATATAAAAGCAGTACGTCTTCCCATGCCACTGAAGCATGTTTAACTAATGCCAGGGCTTAGCAAAAGTAGACTCTAGTGGGAGCCTTGATGGCACTTAGAGTGCCTATCAACATCTCTGATTGAATACCAGTGTTTTCTAATTAGAATGATTTTCATTAATACTCTCTACATTTTAAGCATTTTAATGTATGCCATTAATTTCCAAATTATCTGTGTCATTAGCATTTCCGTTTTGCTGAAATTATCTTTTTTATAACAGGCAAGAAAAAATATTGTAGAAATTCTTTACCCAAACCATATTGTTTAATGAACATAATTTCTGGTTTTTGTAAAGAAAATATGTGAAGAGCTTTTCCTGTTGGCTTGACTAGCAGGTGTATTATTCTTATGCCAGTGATCAAATGGAAGTTGGATCTCATGAAAACAGAATAAGATGAAACCAGAAACACGTCAGGGAAACAAGGCATACCATATGATCTCTCTGTGAAGGCTCTACTCACTTATCTATGAACATTTTTGGTCCTTAAGGATTAACTCTTTAGGACTTACACAAATAAATCTAAATAATAAATACAGATTGTTGACCTATATACTCCATATAGACACCTGAGACATCTATGTGTGTGCTAGCTCTCTGGTCACCCTTTATATTTAGTAAAGACAACGAGAAAACTCTAGAGAGTGAGCAACCTCATCTTACAATGGATGTGGTCCAAAATGCTTTTTTCTTGGCTGAAAACTAAATTCAGAATGTGTTGGTTCAAATCTGGAGTTATGTATGGAAATATAAGACTAAATGGGATGAATTCATTCAAAGTTAACAGAAAAGGTGTTCAGAGTTGGGGGGATTTTTGTGTGCATGTTTTAAATATCCTCTCTGAAAGCTTTGAGAAAAAACTCTCCACTGACAGTCAAATCTTTTTCTTCATCCTAATATAGACTCACAAATGTATGCTAAGGGCAAATTTATAGTGGTTAAATTTTAATGAACTAATTATCCTTACAATTCTTCCCTCTTTGGAAATGTAGTTTCTAGACCATTACTTGACAGACAATTACACAATACCACTTTTCTTGTATTCTGAGATATAACTTAACAAGCTTGCTTAAAGAAACCACCAAAACTACTTTGAAGAATTTAGTTATTACCACAATTTTCTTGCAAAAATATCAATTCCTATAGCTTCTTTTTACAGGATACATAGCTTAAAAATAGTTTTGTAACTTTAAATTTCATTTTTCAGTTCAAAATAACTTTTCACTTTTAAACATAAAGGATAATAGCAATCACAAAAGACTATAACAGAAATATATCCTAGTGAATCCACCGGATACACCGATTAAAAAGAAAAGTTTATATTGTGGTCTTGAGACTTTTTCCCATTTCTTGCTTCTCAATACATATCCATATTTTGGCATTATCCTAATTCTTTAATGCAGAGTAAAATTTTATATTTTTATCTTAGTCTCAGCTAATTCAAAGCCACATTTTATGCAAAAGCTTGGCATTTTAAAGTGACTTTACCATTCAATATGCAAATATTTTCCCTACTACATCAACCATGAGGAACATTTGATGGTTCTTTGTAAACAAAGGAGTAAGCTATCACTTATCAAAGGCTTTGCCTCAAAAAATACTGCTTGAGTAACATGGAAAAATAATACAGTATCCACATAATAAATTTCATACATACACTAATTACACAGTTATTCCATAAATATGTGGTAGTTCCAGGCTGGAACACTTAATAGTCTTCCTCTGTAAAAATTTTTTTGAAAAGAAAACTCAAATCCTCATGCCTAAAATAGAAATTAGAGATGTGGAGATCATGTTCTTCACTTATCTAAGAGAGTTTTAATATTCTAAATTTGATTGCTGAACTTGGGTGACACATTTAAAAGTATTTTTACACTAAATATCCAATATATGACATATAAATTAAAGTCATTAGATTGTCTGCAAGGTTGTCTAAAATTCAGTTTAAAATAATTCCATGTAGGAAAATGTCAAAACTCAGTAACAGCAACAACCACACTTCCCATCCAGTTACTCTGTGTTCACTGACTGTCTTCATTTGCTCAGGAATGAATACCTTTACTTTAAATATTTTATTAAAAGCCCAGTAAATGTTTTACATTTTTCATATTGAAGACATTGTGTATTTGATTTCTCAGGAAGTCAAATCTTTAGAGAGAGTGTCTATACAAAAGGAAAATATGGACAGATGAATATACAAAGTGCAGCCTGCAGATTTTGCTCTGATTGAGCCTTTTTTCTGGTCAGACAGCTGAGCAGGATCTTGTTGGTTGTGTTCTGTACCCTTGTGTCACTGACCAGTGGAGCACAGAGAGAGCCCAGGCTGCATTTCCCTGCACAGAAGGTGTTTGCTGCGTGTGCTCTCCTTGAAAACTGATATCAGCTGGCAGCTGGTGCTGGCTTTCTTTGCAAGGAGAGCACACAAAGCTGATAACTCTGTGCAACCTAAAGGAAATTATATTTACTGAAAAAATTCCTTCCATTTTCTAATTGCTGATCTTCCAAAATGCTAAAGGAATCATATATCTTTTTATATTACAATATTTTCACTTTTACTTCAGGCCTGAAAGCATTAAGGCAAAAGCAAAGGAATAAATATAATTCCTGAATTCATAATTATTTGTAATTTTTTAGAAGCATGACAGGAGTAAAATATCTTTCACAATTTTCTGAACTTTAAGGGAGGGTCAAGATCAATTCTTTGTTGTAATGACTATTTTTTCTCATTTTAATTATTCTGTAAAGACTTACATGATAGTAACTTGTTCTCATTCCTTTCTCCTTGATTGTCTGTAAAATGAAGATTGATTACTGTAAATCAAGCAACTTTTTTTTGAAAAGGAATGATACAGTAAGAATTAAAATGACAAAAAAAAATCTGTGCTTAAAAATTCTGTAGTACATACTGATACTGTCTGAAGAAGATGAGATAATCTTTCTGATGGATTTATTGCCATTTCTTCTTATAAAAATTTCATTAAAATGCGGCATATTAATTTCAATAAAAGAAATGTGAAACCAAACACTGACAAAAGCAAATATATGTATAGAAGGGAATTTTTATTTTTTTTTTACTGTTTGTTCATATTTTAAGAATTGTTCATTCTCTCCAAATCCTTTTGCTGAACTACTTTCTCAGTTTTCATCAGTTTCTTTTAATTATTTGTAGTAACTTGTAATTTGTTACATTTCTTGTAATAATTTGTAGTAAACTGAAGTAACTACTTCAACACTCATTGAAAAGGAAAATGATGTCTGAAAGTTCTAAAACCATGGACTTAGAAGAAACTAAATTTCTTACAAACACGGGGAAAGAAAAATTCCATACAATGAAAATTTTAATATGAAATAATGTAGCTGCTCTCTCACTGACCCCTCTTCATTCACTATATCAAATAAAGAAACTATTGTCCTTTTATTTGTGGCAATAAAGAAACCGCTCTAAAGTCTATAAAATGAATGCCACTGTAAATGTTTACGTTTTCATGAGGATCAGGAAAATGAAAATAAACTTGTTTTCAGAGAGACAAGAAAACAGTGCATCCAACTACCTCACAGAGAAATCATAGGACAGTTTTGCAGGCAGCTCCAAAGCTGCTACTCTGTTTCCTTGGGGATATGCCAAGGAACCAAATGCTAAAAGCTGGAAAGGATTTGTGCAGCTTAACATATGGCCTTTATCACAGCCAATAAAGGCTTCTGGGTGATCTCAGGTGCTTCTCCTTCTTAAAAAAAACAAACGAGGAATTGAAGGGAATCATGACAAACAAAGACTGGTTTATTTCATGATGACCTAAGGCTATTCAAAAATAACTCTGAAGGTGACCTCTAACCACTCAGTGGAAATGATCTGCAAGATGTGCACTCAAATATTTTTCATTCAATTTAGCAAAAGGAAAACTATTTCTGCTTATATGCAAAGCTCAATGACTACTGCAATATTGTAATTTATCAAGGAAATATTATATAGTTGCTCACTCCAAGGCCAAAATTATCAGCTTTTTTGTCACAGATAGTTTACTAAACCCAGAATACAGATCTTTCTAAAAGCCATGTGATATATCTTGTATTTAAAAGAGTTTATCAATTAGTTCTGCATAAAACAGTTCTTCAAATTGTTTTCCTTAATTCTGTAGTTCAGTATTATATTTCTATTTTAGGTACCAACCATCCCTTTTCAGCTACACAATGAAAACATGAAGAACTTCCAAAAACACTCTTCTGAAATATGCTCCATTTTTCAGCTTAGTCATTACTTTCATAGCAAATCAAGATTATTTTTAGTTAAAGAACTCAGAGAAAATATAATGAGAATGTTTAGAAATAAATGAAAATTAATATAAAATGTTTCTGCTGCTAAAATTTCTTTACAAGAACTTAGATGGGCAGAAATTGAGAGCAAACTACCTTTTGTTCCTGTTTATTCTCACAATCTCACAATGTTTCCCACAAACTTATTTACTCTGAGTAGTTCAGAAAATACTGTGCATCAAGCAGCAAGGGAAAAACAACAAGGTAGATTTACTGCATCATTTTACCTTCTGTCCTCTGTTTCTTGTTTCTTCTTTGGCTGTGCTTTCTCAAGGGGACAAAATTCCTACCAAAAGAATCAAAGGAAGTTATTATGTTTTTTATTCAGCATTACTGGAAACAGATGTCTGTAGTTGACTGCACTTTTGGTAGTTTTAAAAGTACTTGAAACTTTTTTTTTTTTCCCCATCATCATCAGTAAATTCACACTTTTCTGGGCCATGGCTTTTCCTTAACATTCAAGAACAGTGAGCTGAACAACTTCACCTACCGATGTCAGTGGGTTTTAAACTCACCTGTTACGTTAACCATGGAAATACGGGCTTTTAAAAGTCATTATTCTAGATTATCTGTTTGCAACTAAAACTGTGATATTTAGTTCATTTAAAATTTAGTTCATTTAAAACTTTCTTCTCAGAGGATTGTGAAGATGCTGTGTTAAACATGTAGTAGCCTTGGGTGATGAAGTATTTTGCTGTAGTATATGACCCTTATGTGAAGGAATACTAAAGAGATCTTAAACTTCATTTTGACAAGGAAAAAAAAAAAGAGAATGAAACATACAATGAAATGTGATTTATCTTCAAACAAGCAAACAATACATATGCACTACAAAAAAGATATTTTTCTATATAGTGTTTAAAATGTCCTGAAGAAAATACAGCCAAATTACTGGCAGCTACAGTGCATGAGAACAGCTATAAATCAACTTCTCTACTGTATATCAATTTATATTTAGTAGTTACTTCTAACTCACTGTGGATTTTATAGACACTTTTATGATATATTCACACTGCAACAACAAAACAGTACTGTTCCTCTACACAATATCTAAGGAAGAAATGAAAGTGATTAATTTACCCTATGGCAGAAGACATCACTAATTTATATCTTAGATATCCCGTGTGAATCTATTTTATTTCATTTTTCCTGTGGTTGTATTAATCAGTGGAATAGAGCAAGAATCAGGATAAAATGATAAAAAGAGTTTAATGTTTAAATATTTTGCCTTAACTCTATTATAATGAATGTTCATCATATGTTAAATATTTTATAAATGCTTAAATTGTGGAGAAATTAATTTAAACATTTTATGAGTCGATATTTTATGTCTGTAGAAAGATGCTCTGCCTGTAATGCAGTAAAACAACTCAAACAATGCTCTATTTGTAAAACTCTCAGGGGTGACCTAAGGTGTGGTGTCATGCTGCTTTTGGTGTTGAAATATGCTAAAACCACACTGACTCATCAGCCCCAAAGTTAATCATTCTGATTGTGAGGTGAAACTATATATTGCCAGATATAGTAAAATATCCTTATCTAAAAATACTAAGCTGACAGAGCTGATCTGGAGGCATATATCTGACAGTCAATCACTTTATAATATGAAAGTCCAATTCCACTTTCAAATAGCAGGTTCTTCTAACATATCCCTTCTTGAGGTGTGTGTGTGTGTGTGTGTGTAAATTCCTGCCTTGCATAGGGACACTCCTCGAGTTACTCTTCAAGACTGAGTAAAAAAGAGTTGCCCATGGTCATTGGTATGAGTGAGTAACATCAATCTCTTCCTAATTATTGTGGGGTTATGTTGCTGGCTTTAATATTATTGCTTTGATACAGTACACTTATACTGTACTAGTGGGTTTAGTTTCTATACTGTGTAGTAAAAGATTCTGATTAAGATTTTTTTGCCTAATCATTTATCATAATAAATAATTTTTATAGAGATGTATCTGGTTTTCCATCCTTAATGCAGGACAAAGTTGTACAAAGGTGCCATCATGGCTCCAGCTGTGCCAAGGCTCCCCTCTGAGGACGAGTTTAGAAATCAATGGGGTCCTTTCTGCACCTCATGAGCCAACAGCAGGGCTTCTCTAACAAACTTTGTCTGAGGCTCCCACTCCACCCGTGACAATGCCTTATTTCAAGAGCAATTTCACGGGAAATTTCAGTCCCCATGCTGTATTATATTCAAACAATTTTTTTTTCTGGTTTTTATAGTGAGAAGCTCAGTGTACAGTTAACTAAAACTGAATATATGTGTTCATACCCCAAAGTAAGATGTTCTGAAAAGTTTTCACATCTAGCCTTTTTTTTCCTGCTTTATACTTCACCTCACCTCAGAGAATATTTCTTTTGCTTCAGTGTGGAGTTAATTAGATCTGGTCTTACCTTGAAGCAAGAAAATTACTTTCACGTCTGCATGCAGATTTCAGTTACAGACATCGAGGAGATTCAAAGCACAAATCTGTTAATTTCATGGCATTCTATTCCTCAGGAATGATGACATTAAGTCATAATTGTCAAAATTTGAAAAAATGTTATGTATTCCACAACTGTGATTGATACATAGTAAAAATCATGAGGAAGACAAAAGAATAACAAAAAACAAAACTAAAGGAAAAATATAGAAGAAAGACATGACTGAGAGCTAAGAAAAATTTTGTTGTTTGCTAGAAAAGTGCAACGGTTATTAGGTTCTCTAAGTAATTATAAATTTAATTATAAATCTTAAGAAAAAAAATTCTGTTATATAAAGAGAGTGTTAGAAACACAACAGAGTAAAATGCAAGGGATAAAACATTTTGAACTTTAGAAGAAAACACAAAGGTGCTTAAGTACCTAACTCCCATTGATATTCTTGATGCCTAATACATTTTGGATCTGGTCACAGATCATTAGCAGCAGCTGAAGTATGCTCATTTTGTGGAGCTCTGCTATACCCATGTTTGCATTTCACCATTCTTAAACTATCAAAGAAGGATGATTTGAACACAATTTAGAGAAATTGCAAGCCTGGTTTCTAATATGTGTGCATGTCCCAACACTTAAGGTACTTATTTGATACCTCTTTAGGATGTAGCAGTAAGGCAATGACTTTTTCTGTCTGGGACCTACTTCTTCACAAATGATGCTGGAAATTATGTACTGGAAAACTACCCCAACATCTCTACATTGCTGTAGGAATTTCCCATACAAAAGCATTTCTCAAAAAACCAGTCGCTCTAACTTCCCAGCTTCATTCTAATGTAATACTGATGCAAAAAAACTATGATGACCCAAGAATACAACTGGTTTTAAAATCTTGTCGTGTTTATGAACTATGAATTTGACCAGATAATTTTAACTTTCCTAAATCAGTGACATCCATTGCTTGTTTTTGAGGTGAAGTGCTCTATATTTTTTGTAAAAAACATTGTGGATGGGAACACCTCTGTTCTTTTAATAGTGACATGAATTTAGTCCCTGAAATTTCATCTTTCATATTACATATTTATTTTACCTGGAGAAATATGCCCCTAACTACATAATAAAGAAATGAAAATATGCTAATAAGGCTGAAACATTAACAAAGTAAAAACAGTAGAGGACTTTCATTGGAAGCTCTCTTTCTCAAAAAGAAGTAGGAAACTGTAAATTTACCATTTTGTAGATACCCAAACCATGATGATGACATCTTGATGTTCCTAATGATCTCAGCTCTCAATGTTCTACTAAGAATGAATTTATTAACCAGGAAATGAACAGAAACACTTCAGCAGATAATTTCATTAGATGACTTATTAAGAAAAGGTTTATTTCTTTTCTTGAAAACAATAATTAATCAGTAGTTATTCTATGAAACACTGCAGAATGGCACAATCCATTTACAGAATCATGATCATGCAGTAAACTCATATACAGTGTAATTAAAGAAATTTTAAGGAAATAGACAGTATTGTAATATGTGCTTAACAGTAACAATTCCATTTCCCAGATAAGTGCGAAGTAAGAAAAATCATATTAAAAGAGGTGCCTGTAAAGAGGAAACCCCCAAATAAAAACAACACAAAAGTATATGAAAAGACACTAAAGCTGGGAGAAGTGTTTGAAGGTCCAAATGGCTGCGTAAGAGCAGAAGAGACGAGAAACCTTGGTAGCAATGATTGGGAACAATGGCATAGTCACTTCCAAAACAACCTTCCTACCTAGGAATGACAATTTCTGCTGTCTCTTGCAGAATGAACACAGCAGTTTTATTTATTTATGCTTATGCTGATTTTTCTTTTCAATTTTAAATCCTTGTTGTCGTGTCAATTGGTGGGAAAGAGAGTTAGGCTGAGAGCCATGAGAGTAGCAGTCCTGAGTGAGCACAAGAACAGGAAGGAAGGGAGGAGTGGAGAATCCCCAGAAATACCTCTGCTATTTTCGGCATACTAAGTTGTATAACCTCTTTCATCAAATATTGAACAGGCTCCCCTTTAAAACACAGCCTTGTTTCTGGACACTATTATTCCTATTATAATTTTGTCTGAGACTAAATTTGGCACTGATTTGTTGTTGTGGGGTTTTTTGTGGTTGTTTTCATAAAAGCAAGACTTTCCCAAAAGAAAGGAAGAAAAAGAAAATTGTGGGAATTATTTTGTTGCCTTTTGACTAGTTAGAGTTAAGAAGCATTTAGACCATAGATGTGAATCACTAGCCATCCCTAAAGTCTAATTATACATATTTAGAAACATTAATCCCTGAATGGTGAAAACTTAGCCATTAAATAACTTTAAAATAAACTATTTAAATAACCATTTAAATAACTTTAAAAGTAAAACTGCACTTCAAAATAAAATATTATCTCTACAAAAAAAAGAAAAAAATCTTTTACTAAAAAATCACTGAAGTCTAATATTTCTTAATAAAATTTGTAGTAGCACTATTTTTCTAAGAGGTTTCTATAATTTATTAAATAGAGATGGGTTCTTGGGACTCATCCCTTACTGTGCTGTGTTGACATTTACCTCATTACAATGTGCTATATCCCTTACACAAGAAAGAAGTAGCAAAGATCAAAACACTGAAGAAAACAAGCTGCACAGGCTCAGTGTCTGAAGGCCATCTTTTTTGGTTGCAGAAAACACATCTACAGCATTTACTTATTGTAAAACTTTTATATTTCAAAACCTATGTTAATCTTTCAAGTACTATCTGTGTGTTTTCCCGTGTGCTATGATTTATTTTATTTTGACATAAGAGTTTGATCAAATGTGCATTAAATATGTATCTCAGAACTATCAAGTCCCTTTTTTTTTTCTTCAGTGTTTAAGGCCAAACAGCATGAATTTTGAATACATTTAAAGTCAAATACTGTGCACTTATCAATTACCTCATATTTAGTGAAAATATTGGAACAATAGCTCAATCCAGTTGCTAATAACTGGATTTTGGAGAATATTTTCCCACACATTTTTTTTCTTTAGGCATTATTTTGTATTATGCCCACAAAAGTAAACATTCCCCTTAAAAGTTTTAAATTAGGAGAAAAATACATTTTCACAATGTGAAGACTTATCATAAGACACATGTAGCAATGCTGAATAAAAGAATATATTTATTGCATATGTGCAACTGTCTAATGCTGCCTCCTCTAAATTAATCCTCGAACAATTTTTTTTTCAAATCTGCTTTGACACACTGCTAAAGAATGACATAAGTTTCCAAATTACTGAAAGCATATTTGTAACAGCAATTACTGCTTGGATACAAAAATGTGTCTTGTATCTACAAAACAATTATTTGGTGATTAGTTAACAGAATAAAAGGAAATGTGCCTTCCTTGCTCCATTTAAAGCAAGAGTTTTGTTTCCAGAGTGGATGAGATGGGCTAAAGCATATAGATTGGCTACAGAGCAGGTAAGTTATCCCCATCTCCTTGAAGTCAAGGATCTTGTATTAGTAAGAAGGTACTCTTACAAAAATGCTATTATTTTATGTTGGAAGCAATACGAGCATCTTAGGATGATATAACAAAACAGCCTTGTGTGTCATTCTGTGAGTTTTTTGTTGTGTCTGTGCAGTGGGTTTATCACAAACAATGGAAATAAACATACACAGTGTAGATAGCTCAGAAATCTTATACTCTTATTCTGATGTATGGAATTCTGACCTGGTCTTTCCTTAGGAATATGAAAAATTGTTTGAGCAGAGTATAAAACTATTTCAGACCTTATAAATATGGAGTTAGGATAGTTAAGTCATTTCAGTCTGTTGTATGAGCAGAATTAAAGCAAGACTAGAGGAAAATTCAAAGTAAATAAAGTAATCAATGAGCCAAACAAGAAAAATAGTGGGCAGAACTAAAAAACATGAAAAATCTCGTAATTATTTATTTTCATGTTTCCTATTTCCACCAGTATGCACTTAGAGACAGGAAAAAAGAAATAGAACAGGTGATTAAAAAATCAGAATTTAAAAAATAGTATTTTTAAATAATTAGCTTATTGTAGAGGTAGAAGATGTGATGACACAAGAGGATGGATGACAAAGGTTCCTATTAAAGCAGTTAGAAAAAGTTTACGTACGTGATTCTCCCTAACAATGTTTTTATTTAGACTTTTATTCATCTTGTCTAACATTAATTTCCTAACATTTAGGCACTTTAATGTAGTCTCTTGCACTCCACCATGATTAATGAAGAGAGATAAGTATCTCCAGAGGGTGATCCATTCAAACTGTCTTTGATGTTTTTCTGGCTTTTCTCTGACCGTGAAGAAGAGCTCAATTGAAAATCACAGTTTGGCTTTTATGTTGGACTAATTGCTGTGCTTTTACCTTAGATATCTGATTTCCTAAAGGACAGCTTATTTGAATTAATTGCAGGGAGAAAATACTCTAAACCAATATTTTTGTAATTTCTGCTGGTTTTCAACTGATTTTGAAGTATGTTTTAAGACATTGGCTAGACCAAAACAAAACTATTTATTGTCACTTCTAAATGCAAGGGGTAAAAATATGGAGAAGATTCACAGTTGCTCTGAACAATGCCATAAGGCTGAAGAAGGGTATTGAGACAGGTGGGAACTTATATCAAGACTGAAGATAGAGGTTATGGAAGATGATAAATTCTCTTCTTCCACAGACCTTATGGGACAGTTTGCTTTGCACCCAAACACTTTGACTCAGATATCTTTTCTCTTCTAGGCCTTATCTAGTTTGGATTTTGGAGAACTTATAAATTTTAAGGTGCTTTTCTGAGTGATGAGATATTAACGGATACAGCACTTATGGATGGATTTCTGAATTTAAGAGAGCTCTTTATTATAGCAGTTCACTTAGCTGAGAAATTTGTTTTGTATTTATGTTTGATTTGAGTACAATTTTAATGTTATGAAATTCCTCCTTCTGACTGGTACACTTAAAATAATGTAAAAATTTGATACCAAGAATAAAATTAGAAAATACCTCCTTTTTCATAGGATTTTTTAAATTAAATGAAGATTCAGTTATACACTCGTTGAATGTTTTCAGTCTTGTTTTATACTGAACATTTGTTATGCTTAGCATACAGATGCAGGCATCTGAACAGTTGTACATGATTCAAAACATACCAGTACTGTATTTGTAGACATAGGTAGAAAAAAAGAAATCACTGACAAGAGGGAAATGAAAATGAAAAACATTTTGGAGCAGTAGCAACTGTTAAAATGGCATCACTTATCCACATGCAGCATTTACCCAGAGTTCCCACAGAAAGGTATCTTTCTTTCTTCATGATTAGAGAAATAATACAATAAGAAATTTATTTCAATTCTTTCAAAAGTTGTATCTGTATATTTTAATTGTGTTGTAGCACACTAAAATGAGTACTAGCTTCAAGATAGGGTATCATCCATTTAAAATATTTTCTGATTCTTCTTGTGTTTTATGATGCTCTGGATGGCTGATTTTTTCCCAACAAATATGTGTCATCTGTGTATCAGAGATAAAAGATGAAAGAAATAGTTAATATGGGTAAATTACAGACAAATTTCCCATTAGCCTAAGCTACATCCTACAAAACAAGAAAATGTACATAATTTTGTTCTTTATGTCAAGATTTATGTTAGCTTTATAACTTAGGGCTTTGAAAAGAGTAGAGAATAGATTTTTTTTCCTAGAACTACATGAAATATCAAGTAGCTTTTTCAACAAACTTTCTCAGAGACGTTCTAATGTGAAGTGAACCATGACAGCTTACAGTGAGCCTCTGACACACTGGAAAAACCATAAATATTGAAAGATACTTCTCCATTTACACGGTCTCACATTTAAGGAAATATGTAAACTTCAAGATTATTAATCTGAATAAGGAATTAGTCAGCAATTCTGTTGTTTATGTAAGAGCATATGCCTTTAATGTGGTTTCAGGATTTTTTTTAGGCAGGATCTTTACATTTTGAGAAATGTCTGGTGGCTAATGTGATATTTCATAGTCATATTATGTAAGAAACATAAAAGAGGCAGACTTCCTCACAAGTCCAAAAGAGTAAAATATTCAGGTGTCCTAAGAGAGCTACAAATCTAATTTATATTTTTAGAAATACTTGAAAAACTGTGGGCTCAGATGTGTAATTACGCCACGGTAAATTGTCAGATAATCACGTCATAAGAGCCTGGGTAATCTCTTCCTTTGTGGTTTTCATCAACACACTCACTTTGGGTCTTCAGCTGGCTGAGATTTTCACTACAACAGAAGAAAAGTTAATACAATGGGATTTCTGAGTTCCAAGTCGTATTGCAAGCCTCTCCCCACCATTTATGTCGTATTTGGAAATAGGATCCAGGCTCCTAATTTTGTTAGTTAACACTTGAAAATGTTGCTGTTTGGTTTGTTGTGGGTTATTTGCTGTTGGGGTTTTGGGTTTTTTTTACTACGTGCTACAATCTTCCTTCATATACTCTCTACCCTGAAAGTAGACCCGTAAAACGTTTGTTTACATTCGGAAAAAATGAGATCCAGAGGATGCTGTTATTATCCCTTTTACATTTTCTCTTCTTTAGTTTATTCTTTTCCATTATTCACAAATATTCCACTTAGAAATATTTTCTTTTGTGTGCACATGTAAGAGCGCACACAAACCACGCTACAGGTTTGCAAATGGATTAAAATACCTGTTAGCCAGGCAAAATCATTAAATAAATCCATCTGGGGTACTATTTCTTCCTTTTTTCCACAGCATTACTCTGACAGCAATGATTTAAAGCTACAAATTAACATTTACTGTAATAATCAATAGTAATTGTTTTATTTCTTCTTCCTTTAAAAACTTATTTCCATTATAATTTTACAGCTCATCTTTCCTGGCCCCCTGTTTTCAAAAAGAGCTTGCAGCTGATATGCCTAGCCAGCAAGTCATGCTATTGAATGTCTGTGGAGTGCATCAGCACAAAACGTAAATACAAGATTAGGTAGGAAAGCCTCAATTTTCTATTCCCTCCAGTTTTCATCACTTTCAGAAAACATTCTAGGTAAATCTCTTTTTATAGCTGAGGGTTTTGTTCAGTTTTGCCATTTTTACTCAGACTATGATGATCTGTCAACTGAATGTCAGTTCTTTAATCAAGGGCATAGAACATTCAAATTTGTGTTGCAGACCAAACAGAAGTAAATCAGTTAAGGAGGTAAATAGGGGGGAAATCAGTATAGAAATCTAGCCACTATACTAATTTCCCCTAATTGAGCATTTTGCACTCAGAAACTTTGTGGCTACATTTACATAAACCTCATAATTACTTATTCAAACACTTGGTACTGCAGAATTACTTTTTCTTCTAATTTCCCAAGAAAGAGACTCTCTGTATCAGAGATTATTTTATTTCTTTCACAAGAAATCAGCTGCTGCACTAGTAGAAGATGTTGCCCCAATCCAACAGGACCTAAGTGAATTCAGAGTAAAGGATATGGCTGAAGAGATTGTTTTATAAGGCCTAGCAGGCACATGAATAATTTAGAATTTATACGGGTTGACTCGCATAACCACCTCCAGTAAATTTTCCCTTTTTCTTCTAAGCCACTAAGCTTTTGCTACCACATGCTGTGATTGTATAAGAAGTCTTCCACTTTTCTACTCTCCTAAAGATTTCCAATTTTGGCATTGGATGGAGTGAGCTCTTAAAGGGGCATGTAATTATATCTGTAGGGAAGAAGACAGGAATACTGGACTTGATTTACTGTGGCTTCTCATTTAATTTAGAATTAAACAGGATTTAGTCAGCAAAAGCATTAGGCAGAACTGAAATCTTCACTGAAGATTAGCTTTTTTGTGTGTCTATAGTAACCTAATCTATGTCGCGAATTGAAAAATTTAATGTTTGTTGAAATTTAGAAAAAACTTAGAAAATTATTTAGTGTCTCTCTACTTTTACAGCAACAAGATCTGATGCTATTTTTCTGCTGTGTAATTTATTTAAAAATATAATTTTGCTTTGTTTTTAAAATTTCCTTTTTGAATATTTATTTCCTACTTTCCTAATTTGGGACCTGTCTGTGGTAGTATCATGAACCAGAGTGGAATAATCCAGACAAGTGAATTCTAATACCCTGCCCTATGGGTTTCTGCAGTGAGGCACAGTAATGAGGGTGGATCACACTGTGCTGACTCCCTGAAATAATTGGCATTCAGCACTCATAGCATACTTTGATCACAAAGTAACATGAATTTATTTAGTGTTCCAAGATATAAAGGCTCTACTGTCCCCACATTATTTTCAAGGAGAAACTGTTTAGAGACCATGTCTTAACCCAGAGAAACTGTTTGAACTATGTTTGGAGTAGCATTCATTGTCACCTCAAAATCAAATGAATTATTTGTTTTAGATCGTTATTATGCAAAAGCTGTCGGCCTTTGGGGGTAGGCCAGGCTTATCAGTGTGCTTTTAACATATACTTCTACCAGGATATTTGAATGTCCTGGAGACCACAGAAAGGAAATATATTGTCTGGAAGACACTCCATGTTCACATCTCTTTAAGAGCAGACAGGCACAGAAATTCCTATTCCTCATCTATTTTCTGTCTTTCCCTAACTTCCATGTACCGTGTGGTGGTCCCTGTCTCCTTTTTCTCCTGGACAATTTGAATCACATTTTTCTTCAATGTGTTTGCTGTTAACATCACTGACCATTGTGGCCAACACCTGGAACGGGCAAAGCCCTTTGATTAGTGATGTTTTCAGTGCTAACATTTCCTGACCACATTTTGTTTATTGCTGTTTTCAATCAACTCTATTTTATATATATCCATTTAACTAAGAACGAGGCATCTTGGCAGTGGAGAAGGGATTCCCTTAAATCACACCCAAAAATATTGTTACTTTGCTCCTTTCAAACCATGAAGCTGCTAAATTTGTTTTCAAGAAAGTTGCTTCGGTGGATCTCGATGGAGGAGGCAGGATTTATACAGATGGCAGTGAGCCTGTGGGTAAGGCAGCCTGCATTCCTCATGGTCTTCTCACCTGCTCTGCTGGTGATGTGTCTGAAATGATTTTCCTCTGCATTTTCACTTTATTTAAGAAAGGATTTAAAAAGCGCAGTGTGTGTGAGTCTGTATTTTCTGGGGGTTGAGGTGAATGCAGCACAGGATTTTGTTCCAATAAACCAAAATGTCTGGAAGATGAAATATAGCCATACCAGCCTTGACACTGTTTTTTCCTAGATGTTATGTTTCGTTTCTTCTCTATCATATTCGTCTCTTTATTCCATAAATGTTATATTTATCTGTCCCTGAGAGCAATTCAGACACATTTCTTAATCACTCAGAAGTTCAAAAATATTATTGATTTAATATAAAAACTCTCCTGAGGCACTGCATAAAACAACCTTCTAAAGGAGGAGATATATAATATTCTTCATGGTGGATGGCAGGTGCTTTGTGGACTTGAATCCACACAAAATATTTAGGAGGGGGATGAATACCTTTCAAAGTAAGTCACCTTCTGGAGAAATTATGAGACAACAAATTCTTTAGCAGAGTCATTAAACATTTATTGGCTTTGGCGTGCAGCATCCATGCAAACACTGTTTTTGGTTTTCTTTCCTGTAACATTTGCACCCAGCCTTGTTTTGTTCAATAGAAGCTCAGAATTTGATCAAATTTATACAAAATTCAGGTTAACCTATTTTGTCTTTGAATTTAGCTACTCTCTGCATCTGGTGTATTACAAGATGAATATACAAAACAGTTCTTGCTGTTAAAAATTAAGATAAGATATACTCAAATGTTTTGAAGGTAAATGGCTTTTATAATATTCTTTCAGCTCTCCTTTCAGTGAATTTATGCTAATTTTTTTTCTACAAAAACCCTGCCTTAGTGAATGAGAAGAGATGGAAATAATAATATCTGCTCTCCTGTCTTATGGACCTCTTTTAGGAGGTGATAGCTTATCTATAAGAAATACATAATAATTTTCAGTGCATATAAATCAATTTGGAAGTAGACATCCAATTTAAAAACTCTTAGATCAAAGCAAATAACTGCTATGCTAAGAATGCTTTTACAACTTAAAAAAAGTCTAAATACTTCGCAAAGGGCCTTACAAAGTATACTCAATGTGTCTACTGAACGTGAATTTATACAATGGATTAAAGCATAATTTAAAGCACTGATATCCTTCTGATATGTTAATGGCTCTTTTTAAAAGATATTTTCCTACATCATTGCACTTGATCTGATTTATTTAGATCAGATAAATTATTATTGTAAATTCAATTCACTTTTATAAATTGAAAATGCTTGCCTTTTTTTAATAAAGCTAAATTAGTAAGGTAAAATTAGAGCTGAACAAATAATTCATAACTGTTAATTTATCTGAGTGATTTTGCTTTTTTTTTGGTTGTTGTTTGAAGATTATCCACCCACAGATAATATAAAGTGCACATCTTCCATGAATAATTATTGAAGTACAGATAAGCCTAGAGCAGTTTTTGAAAACCTTTAATATTTAAAATTCATCATGTGTTGGTTAATTTTGATTACACCTTAGGGTTACCTGCTACTGTCTTTGGGACATACATTGCAAAAGCATTGCTTTGGCTGTTACTAAATTGTAAATCTAATGTTAAGGGATCAAAAGCAGAAATGCCCTTTGCCTGCTTATGCTACTCCAGTTTCAACTGAGTGGTGACAGTCGTGTTAATGTGACTGCGCACAAGGTAACATGGAAAAACACTTTTTAAATCTTCTTCCAATTACTATAAGGTAGTTTTGATTAGCTATCTGCTTTATTTGAAATTTACTTTTCACGCCATACTGATAATAAGGTTTTTTAAAAGAATGAGCCTATTGAAGCATCCATGAAAGCAATAGACTTCCACAGAATTAAGGTTTTAGGAATCGTTAAAAATGACAATTTTTTCTTCTTACCTATTTTTCTATACAGTTTCAATCACACCTTCCTAGACAAAATGTTTTCTCTAACATCATGACCAAATTTTGCTACTGCTCTCTTTTGTTACAAAATATTTTTTTAAGCAATTTAGACCTTACTGTTTTGAGCCTCAGATCAACACCAGCAAAGATATTTGGTTTTCTTCGTGGCAAACCACACCAGGATGGGTGATCCCAAAGAATAATAGCCATTGTATTTTTGCTGGGATAGTTTTCAGCTGGATCTGTTCCCTGAATAATTCACTGGGTAGACAGTTGCAGTACAGAGAGCAGAAAAAGCAGGAGTGGGAACGAATGACTGTCAGTGAAAGATGAGGCAGACTGCTTCTTTTATTTCACAGCCCTGCTTCACACCAGTTGTTCTCTGGGCCTCAGTATCTAGTTAAGGATGTTTCCTTTTTAAGCAAATGGATTTAACTTGCAGTACGATTTACATCTTGTAAGTGTTGATATGGACTTTCAATGAGAAAACAAATCCATTATAAATGACCTGAGTACCCAGCCATTGAAAATTAGAGCAGAATAAGTCATCTCATAATTATTAATCAGTTTAGCCTCCTCTGTATGAGAATGAAAAGCTTAGTAACTTCAGTCTCACATGTCAACTGTCATTTTTGAAGCTGATGTTTCTAAAATAATAATACCTTTACTTCCTGCACCTTTTGGTGTAGTTGCAGGAGATCAGCCTTTGGAGCTCCTCATAGTGTAGACACAAAAGCTGTGACACACATTTGCAGCTCTAGTAACTTGCATATCCAAAGGATTTTGTAGGTGGAAACAAAACATAAAGGAGCTGGTGTCTCTGTGACTGCCAGTGTTCCCAGGGGTCATGTTCATTGGTAATGAGGTATTTTGTTGCCAATGGCTCCAGTGAGAATCTAGTTATAAAAGATGCATTAGCAGCAATAATGAATTATAAATTAAAATTAATTTTCCACTTTTGTTTGGTTTTATTTTAGAGCAATTTTAAGTTGGTGTCTGTTTATATTTCAAGCCAATTACCGACTCACACATTGCTTTAATTGCAGCATTTTAGAAGCAGCTGAAAGGAATCCAAGCATAACAGTTTAAGTCATTGTTTTGTTTAAAATAACCCTGACATCATGAAATTTGGTCACAAAAGAGTAATGCTGAAATTGATGAAGAATTAGAAGGGGTGAGTATCTTGTGTGAAACTAGAAATGTTATGCAGGTTGTTATGCAGTGGACAGAATTTGTCTGGTTACACATCAGAAGACCAATCAATACTTACTCAACTTCCTAATATGTCAAAAAGCAAAGGAAGACTTGGAAGTGTACTTAAACAACTGATTTTTGGATAGGTAAAATTAAGTTTAATTCAGCATATCTGATGTTAATTATTTCTGACTACAAAATATAAACCTGATATAGTTCTTTCCATTTACTAACAGGTTCTACTTGAGCTTTTTAAATCTTAAAGTTGATGATATTTTGATGATATTTTTGTTGCTATTTCTTCTCAGTTTATCTTTTTCTGTACAGTTGTCATATCATTCTTCTGCAGTCTATATAAAACTAGTTACATATTTTAAAAAGGAAATAAATTTTCAGTCAAATATACTGTATCTAAAAGATTTTAAGGGGAAAATTCTGGATTTATGCCTTATTTCTGCTCAAATTGATACAGAAAGAGCAGAGTTAAGATATGGGTTGTGTATTCCTTCTGAGCAAATACATTAATGCAGATATAGTGCCCAGACAAGAGACTTTGCTGTCAGTTTCCTATGTCTTTATCTAACCTAAAAAACTGGTAACTGTTTCTCTGAAAGAGAACTTGAAAAAAAATGAATGCAATTTGAAGGATAATGGGAAAATTTCACCTGAAGGAGATGAAAGAGTAGGAAGATACACTCTGAATTCCTCTGTTCAAATCAGGTGCTTAGCAACGGAATAGTATCTTCATTGGAGTGAAAGAACAGAAGTTTTAATTATTTTAGATTGATTTTCTTTCCAGGAGATTCTAAGTCCTATTTTAGCAAAAATAAATCTCAGGATCTTCTTCTAACCTTATGAAACTCTTGGGATTTTGGCTTATCCAGATACATTTTGGGAGTACTAATTGCTTTCAGCAAGTGAGTCACAAAGCTTGTTGAAGCTAATGGGTTTGTCAAACAGTTTCAGGCTGAATGAAAGGAACATTTAAGTCTTCTTATGTATCAAAGATAGCTGGAAGTAATAAAAAATCATCCAAGGCAAATAGCAGATCAGAGTTAGTTTGAACACAGGCTTTGGACATATGAATTGATTAATTTATTTTAGTTCCAGTTGTCCTAATTTTTAACATAGTGAGCATAGGACAAATACAAAAAGTTATGTGACACTTGCTGGGTAAATGAGAGCTAAGCATCCTGGTTTTAAAACCCATTTCTTAGTAAATGGCCAGCACAAATCTCATCCTCCTCAGTGCACTGCCTGTTCAGTTTTATGCAGCTGGCATAGCATAATCTGTGTAATATTTAATGCCCTAAATATTGCTTCTCTGTATATCCACGAGCCTGTCATACTTAGATGTTTGCAGACGTTAGGCATTTGAATTGCAAAGAGATGCGGTTCAGATATCGGAAGCTGGGAAAGACCAGATGAAGTAACTGTAAATGGCAGTGTTTGGAGGTGCAATTAGTTGGATAAACAGTTCTCTGCCTTGCAGATTGTGAAGCAAAGAAATTATCTTTTATTTCAGTCACAATTGGGTAAAGAGTAATTGCGTTCTTATTCCTGTTGGATATAAACAAACATACGTATGCAGGGAATACATCTTTGGTATGTAACACAGCCATTCTCCCAGCAGAAGCAATCCTTGCTGCCAGCTGTTCAGACCAGCTTGGTAATCTATCTATAAAGCTGCAGCCAACTGCAGATTTTTTCCTTGCCTGCTGACTTTTACCATTCACTTTTCTCTCTCCAAACCCCTTAATGGCAAACCTTTAACAGTCTACTACGCTTCATTTTCCAAGATTGTTGCTTTCAAGGCCCTGCACTGAATAGACTTGAGTAGACTCAATTAGGTAAGCAAGCATTGCTTGTCTTGAGTAAAGCTTGAAGGGTCTGGCTGGAAGAGAGCAGCAGGGCTTGTTTTTTTTTCTACAGCCAATTTTGCTGTTGTGCATTAAGTAGTCTTCTCTGAGCCATTTTCATTAGCATCTAGATCTAATTTTTCATTAGATCTCTTTCTCCTGACAGATAGCTTTGAGTCTTTCACAAAGCCCCAAAGCCTGAGTAGCCTGAGTTAAGGGCAGACAGAAGTATTCATTTCACTCACACATTAAGTTCCTAATACGCAGCAGCACACAATATGTAACCACAAAACAGACAGTGACTGACACATTCAATGCTCTGCTATATATGTGTGTTTGTGTATTTACTTATTTATCAGTAATATCAATATCCTGCTCCTTCATTATTTTGCTCCCTGGAACATAGCAGAAACTTGCGTATGTATAGTTTCAAGCTCCATCAGAGAGAAAATTCAATACTCTAAAGCAAACATTAGTCCATATTCTTTTTCTATTTCCTGACATTGCTATAACTGCTGCAGAAATACAAGTAACTGAGCCAAAGAACTTTATGTTTATTGATTTGCTGAGGGAATCGCGGAATTTTACTTGGTCATGAGATTGTGCCCTTTGCAAACAGGGTTTAGCATTGCAGTTATTCACTTCCCATTAAAAAGCCTCTCATGGGCTCCAAGATCTGTTCACATGTGTGATAACAAACCAGGGATTCTATAACATAAATATTTTGGTTGGTTGGTTATTTTTTAAAAAAGTAATTATACAACTGAAGGTCTAGATAATGAAAATATGCATATTTCTTCAAAAACACAGTTTTAACTCTACAACTCAGTTGGAATGGCTAAGATAAAGGATAGAAACTGAATATTTCCTGAGTTCATCAATTTCTTAAGGAGGAAGAGAATGATAAATGGCTACACTTCTACATTCATTTCATACTGAAGAAACAGAGAAAATAAAATTATGATAATTTCCTTGAACACTCTAAACACTTGTTTCAATCATGAAAATACATCTATTACAAGGAAAAGTCCCTATATGTAGCCTTCTATTTGTAACATATGCACTTTTAACATCTGTATCTTGCTGATGAATGAAAATGTTCCCTCAGACTAGGGATATTTTTTGGCCCCTGAGAGGAGCTTTTCCATTGTTAAGAGCAAAATAATGTAAGAGAAGGGCTTTTGAATTTGTTGCACCTAGAGAAACTCTCTGAAATTCAGTGTGGCTGTGTTTTCTGCAGAAGTATGTATCATGCTTACAAACATTTTTCATAGTCCTACTCTATTTCTTTAAGATTAGGGAGAAGGAGAAAATCTCAGGCAGTAAGTTATATTCTTCTTCAGTTTCTTGTTTCTGAATGCACTTCCTCTCTTTTCTGCTTTTTAATTTCTTGTCTTTTCTTCTCCACACCGTGCCAGAAGTGCTTATATCTGATAGCACAGCATATTACTCCACTCAAAACAAGGATGGGATTTTTTTCAGCATTTTTGCCCTTTTAACACAAGAAATAATAATCACTTTTATGGCCTCCTACTTGTATGCAATTTATTTAATGATGCTAATTGTTAGGTATATATTAGAAAAGTTGTTTGGTTTGTGGACTTTTCTCCCTACTTTCCCTTTAAAGGCAATTTCTCACTTAATTTTAGTATTGGGACTTCAGAGGTGAATTTAAATTTTATGCCAGCTAGCTATTAACTGAATGATAATTGTGAAAAAAAAATGTGCATAAAAAATAATATAAATTTCTTATTCTTATCCAGGAACCTTTATCAGTTAACTAGTCTCATATTAATACTTTTCTCCTAATACTCAGTATTATTATTAGTAGTATTATTATTATTATTATTGCAAGCATCATGCACATCTTGTGACAGTGACAAGGTTTGAAATTTTCAGACAATTATAACAGTCTTCAGACTGAAGTATCTGTGTATCTTGTTTGGGATGTAAAAATGTAAGAGTACCCTATCTTTTTTTTATGTTCTCTCTCCATTAGGTGGTCACTGCTGGTTTTCTGGCCTGCTTTCTTAGGCTAAGTAGGTTATAAATCCTGTCAACCTCAGCTGAATTTATTATTGCACTAGGTGAATATTTGAAGCTATACCTTTGCTATCAGCATGCATTTTTCCCTGTACATAAAACCTGCATTTAATTCAAAAAAATTAGGTTGTATGTATGAGGAACCAAAACACACTGCTTTTTAAATAGCTTTTTTAAGTGACTGGAGAAGAGGAAATATAGCACTACTTTTTAATAAGCCTGGAGAGGATTCTGGAGTAAGCTTGTTGAAACCTTTCAGCACGTAGAGCAGTTTTCTAAGTCTGCAGTGGCAGAACAAGGGCCAATGGTTTTAAACTGAAAGAGGGTAGCTTTAGTTTGGACATACAAAATAATTATTACAATGAGCGTAAGTGAGATGATGGAATAGGTTGCCCAGAGATGTTGTGGGTGTCCCTTTATTTGAGGTGTTCCAGATCATGTTGGGTGGGGCTTTGAACAGTAACTTCCCATGTAGCTCTAGCTCAGCAGCAATTTACAGCAGGAAAAGAGATTTTGGTAGTAAAGAGTAACAGACAATTACCAAAATTCAGTTTTGAAGGTTCAAAGTAAATTCTAAAAAGTAGGATGACAACAGAGGTTGCAGGTAGGTGTCAGAATTAGTAAAGGAAATCATGAACCTGGAAGCCATTACCACAAAAGAACATACAGCAATGTAGTATTTTCTGTTCTTTTCAACATGGCTGCATTTTGCAGGCTTTTTATTTTGTATTGCTGCTTACTTAGCTATTTCTATACTATCAGCTATGATATTGCTTTGTTTCTAACCTGCACCCCATGTGTGAATCCTACAGATTATTATTTAGACTAGTGTTTATATTTTGAGGAGAGATAGAATAGTCATCCAAAGTCTCACAAAGACTAGGATGTGATACAGCAGAAAACACTGAAAGAAACTGGTTGATTCAACCTAAAGATGTCTTTTACCTTTTAAGAGTTATATCCTAGATCAATCCCCTTCTTACTCTTCAAAGGGTGCAATGAACAGGTATTCTTTCCATATGATGCCCATAGACATATTTCCCTAAAGTCATCATGAAATAGCTACTTTTTAGAGGTTTTAGACCTAGTAATGGCTCTGTGTTTGAGTATTTTCTCATGTGATCTCTTTTCAACACTTACATGTTCCTCTGTCTCCTCTCTCCTTTCCTTGCACCATTTCAGATGTTGGCCATTCAAAGAAAACACTGTGGTCCACACCAGCCATCATATTTGAGTTCTGAATGAAAAATCTTATGTAGTTCCATACAAATTTATCACTTTTTTTTTTCAAATTTATACATATACTACATTATTTTGAAACATTTGATGAGGTGAACCCAAGAAGTCTCCTCCCTCAAGTCCACAGTTCCAGACCTGCTCTACTGATCATGTAGGTTAGATTACATCAGGTGACAAGGTATGGTGGGGGTGGTCTTCTTAGCTGTGGGGATAAGTAACTGGGAATCCAGTGTGATCTCAGTCTACACATTCCAAAGATTTAATCAGGGAGCCTGGAATGAGAAGAGTCACTCAGAGGATGGGAATGAAGCATACTAATTGTCGAAGTTGTGATTCAGAGAAATAGGGGAGTATTTTGTATTCTTCTTCATTAAAACTTTAAAGCTGAGCCAAGAGCCATTGTATTCCAGTGAACACAATAGCTGGATTGGATAGTTAGCAGATACTTAATTAGAAAGTACCATTAATTTTGAGCAACTGTGATGAGTCAGCTGCATGTACATTGCTGCACTTTAAAAGTAATCCAGGTTCTGAATCAATACCTAACAGTTCAGGAACTTTATATATGCATATAGCCATATAAATATAAATATGTATGTGTGTGTGTATTTGCATGTATGTATACGTGTGTAATCTGAGCTAAATGTTACTAGGAGGAATTTGTACTCTCATAGTGTTGGCCTTCAAACAGGTTCATGAATCACAAATTCGCATGAGAATTAATCTTGCAATAGTGAGTGAAAAGAAAATACACAAGCAGGGAAAGCTCAGACTAAATGAAACTGGCATTATAAGCCATGAACTAGTTCATCTCCATGATATAAAATAGAAGTAGTCTCACATCAGTATCATATGAATAATTAATTCATCTTTCATTCAAGAACATACTCTGAACTAAAAATATATGTGAAGTGGTATGTTACCTCTACTTAAAAACACTTTTTTGTTGGCATGATTTAACTACTGAACTGAAGTCTAAAAAGAGAGAATGCCTCTACTATTAATCTTTAATAAGTCATGCCAAATTGGAGAGCTGTACTTCAACAGGCTACAGCAAATAATTCTACATAATTTTGAGCATTATAAAACTTTAATTTATTGAGAAAACATTGTCAATAAAAAAGACAAGCTGTTAGTACTGTATACAAGGATGCTAGTTTAGAAAAGTTGTGACTAAAATTTGACTAATGCTGGCGAAGAAACTCACTTCCCATTGCCAAAATATTACTTTTGTTTTTCTGTGTTGCAATACTTTAATACAATGAAACAAATCAGTTACATTTAACTTGGTAAATCCTTTTGACACTATGTACCCCTTTATGACACTATGAATTGCAATGACCTCAGTATAATCAGACCTGATTTTATAAACATAGTACAAAACCACTACTTTTATTAATTATAGATATAATTAATAATTTGTGTTAATTTTCAACTTGCCTGAAAGAAACTGTGACCTAGAGTAATCAAAGTGAGAAAAGATCCACCCAAATACAAGAAGTACTAAATTTTATAGGTACATTAATATAATAAAATAAATACAGAACCATGCTTTCTGTATTGAAAACATTAATATAACTTTACTTATTTTCACTCAGTTATTAGACACCAGAAATGTATGGCTAGAAAAATAATAGAGCGGTGTGTATTTAATTATGATCAGATACTTTTTTGCCTATATTGTGTTTATATATTTGCCTATATATGTTTCTATAAAAATGTTTTTATATATTACAAAGAAAAGGAATTCATGACAGCTAATGTGTGAAGACAGGAAGAAGAGTACTAAAGTAAAGATACTAGGCACAACTGTCATTTTAGCTAATTTATTCAAGTAAGTCATTGCATTGGGTAAAAGGTTTGGATTCAGGAGCCCTATGACTGCTTTCCTCTGTAATATGGGCATAGCACCTATTTTGTATGCATGTCTGATTTTCCAATTCTTTGATTTTAATGTTATTTTGCTGATTTTTAAACTCTAGTTCACTTCTCTGAAGGCTCTGAAGAGGAAAAAAGGTTTGGTCTAACAATTTCTTTCCCTTCAAACTGATTATTCAATTTGTTCTGGCAAAGTTATTGTCAGGGATAAGCTGGTCTCCTGTAGGCAGCAATAATTGAAAGTAAACATTAAACAGGAACTAAAATAAGAAAAGAAAAAAAAAAGGCACAAAACTAATAAACTTACTGCAAACAAATAACAACAGCCTTGAATTTATCTTTGTACACCCTTCACTGTTATGGTATGTTTTTTTCATTTCTTCTTCAAATAATACAGCTATTTTTATGCAACATTGCATTGAAATGTATCCTCTCTGAATAAAAAACCATCGTTTTAAGAGAACTCATTCTACAGGCAGGTTTGAACCCCCAAAATCTGTCTGTATTATTTTTGTTATGGTGATCCTTTTATGTGAAATTACCAAATATGGAAAATAAGAAAAAAATCTGCCTATCAGAATTGGAAATCTCTACAGAAAAAAACTAGACTTCAGAGATTTGAGATGGTTTGCTGAGTTCCCTGCCCTTCTCTTCCCATTATTTATATGGAGCATTTTGAACTATATTTAATTCCAGAACGTAGAGCTGTAATGCAGCCATACAACATGAGAGAATGATGTTTTAACAAACTTAGTGAAAAATATATTGGATAACAAAAAAATGTGTGATGATATTAATTTGAGGAATGACTTAAAAAACTGAGGTCGTGTGTGTGTAATAAACCCAGGTTTCCAGGACAAAAGGCTGAAGATAAGCTCTAATAAATATATTGGTCCTACCTGTAGGAATTATACATGCTCTTGTAAAAAGTCCTTTTCCAGCTTTCTCTTGTAGCCCCCATTAGGAACTGGAAGGCTGCTATAAGATCTCCCCAGAGACTTCTCTGCTTCAGTCTGAGCAACCCCAATTCTCTTAGCCTGTCTTCACAGGACAGGTGCTCCAGCCCTCAGATCGTCTTGGTGGGTTTCCTCTGGACTTGTTTCAACAGGTCCAAATCCTTCTGCTGGGGGCCCCAGATTTGGACACAGGATTTAGGGTGAGGTTGCATGAGAGCAGAGTTGAGGGAGAGAATAGCCCTGGGAACTGAAGTATAGAGAAACAGAGAACCAAAGACACCCTAAGTGAACCCAAAACCCTCTCCCTGGACTGAGCACCACAAGGCTAGAAAGAGATGTGCTGATTTACCAGACTTTTCTCCTGGAATGCTTTGCTCTCCCCTGTAGGACAGGGAAGTTGCACAAGGAACCACTGTGGTAACCTGTGCAAACTTCTCTTTAGGCAGTATGACTGAAAAGAATTCACTAAATCATCAAGGAAACTGCCACCTTCTTGTCTTGAAGGTTTTCTCTACTCCTGATCAGAGTTTTTAGTGACAAAACAAGTCCTTGTACGTCATCTAAGCTTTAGAGACAATGTAGAAAACTCAAAGAAATGTTCGTAAAACATTACACTCATTATGCATAAGTACCGATATATTGGCATTCTGTTACAGTGTTTCAATGTCTTATGAAATGTTGTAGCAAAAGGTGAAAATAGTACCACAAGTGAAATTGATGCACTTTTAGAGCAAAGACATAAAAGAAGAAAAGAAATTAGCCTATTTTGAATTTTCCATAAAATCACTAGGCAGAAACTGTGAGAATGTTCTTTAATGACTGTACCACAGGCTACAAGAAACATTTTTTAGTATCTCCAATACATTTGAAATAAATGTAAGGCTTTTTAATTAAACTAACATAAATATAGAGCTTTAAATTTAAATTCATTTCATTTCAAATAGATATTTTAATTGATTCTGTGACAGTGTTATGCCTCCTGCCATAGGCAAACCTATTAGTCACAATATATTAGCATATTGAAAAGGTGATCTCTGCCTCATGAAACAGACAACCAATGCCCTTTTCTTTACCTTCAGTACTGCTGTATGACCACTCTTTAGCTTTTGGGGTGCTTACATTGTTTTTATCAGAAAATATAATACTGTTCTCTCTTCAGTTTAAGCTCAATGTGGTCAAATCTGGGTTTGCTTTTTTCTGCAAGATTTCCATACCCCCTGTTTTAATCTGTACTGGTGATAGAAACATGGACATTGCCACTCAGACCCACAAACCAGGCTCACCTAGGATGTTTCTACTCCTTTCTTGTGCATGTCCACTCCCATATCCTACTCTATCTTTGGCCTTTTCCTGACAGGTTCTCTTTCATTAAAAAGAACTTCAAATCTTCTCTTGTCTTTAGGGTCCACTGTAGCTCTACCCTTTGCTGTTCAGTCTCTCATCTCCATCAGCATCATTGCCACATTTACCAAATTTTTGTTCATCTTTCCTCTTCCAATACTCTATCCTGGTTATAAATACCTTTCCTATTACCTGAAGTCCTGCTTTATACCATATTTAGCTATAGTATAGGGTTTTAGCCTCATACTCTTCTAATTTTTACTTTTAGAACAACTCAATTGAACTCATAGGGATTACTTGGATTTTAGAATTTTTTTTCATGATTTTTGAGAGTTGCCAGTTTCTTAGTTTGCTTTTCATTGTAAAGACATATAATGGATGATACACCAAATATATCATGCTTTTCAAATCTTTAAGAGAAGGTCACATGCTTCTGAAGAAAAAAAAAATCCAAGAACAATCTTATGAATCTTCATAGCTTATACTTAAAAGACAATAAAATTTATCCTAAACTTGCAGTAATTATCTATTTTTTTCCCCATTTTACATTATTTTTCTTCATTTTTGTTCAATTGTTTGGTGTTTTGTTCTTTTTCTTTGACTGTTAACTTTTCAGGTATCATCTTATGATACATAATAGACACCCTACAGAGATCACTTAGAAACACAATATAATCATTAATACAATTAGTGAGATGGATTGAAAGGTAGAATGTATTTTCATTTATGCTCTGTATTCAAACTGATAGCAAGCATCATCGTGAAGATCTTGATGATGATGATAAATGAAAACTAAGGTGTTTCTTCTAGCTATCTTATTTTGATTGTAAGATAACAAACCAATGCTTAATAGCTGGATTTATGCAAACATAGGGATACCAATGCAGGCAAAAAAAAGGAAACCAGAAACATGGTAATGTACTCAGGAAAAAGAAAAGCAAGAAAATTAAAACTCAAGCAATACATCTACACTGAAAATTCTGCTCCAGGCAATGACTGTGTTCACAGCCTGTGAACCTCTAGTTTTCTTTCAAAACAACCTCATATGGTGGATGAATAAACACTTTGAAATGAAAAAGCAATGTTTTTCCCACAATCTTTGAAGAGATGAGAGTGATTCTAGAACAATTCAGAGAAAAAGTAAGAAATGTTGAGACACAAATAACTAGTCAGGAGTTATTGACTACTAACTTTATGTGGTATAACCATATAGAGAGTAGTACCCCTTGGGTAGTTACTAGATCTGATAAAAGTCATGATGCATTATCATCTATCAAATTTTAAGGAAAAAAATCCCAGTGTATAACATAGCATAAAAATAAATAAAATCGGTAGAGAACAGGTTTCAGATAAGGAAATTATAAGAAAAACTATAAAAGAATAATTATAAAAAGAGGAGGGAAATAAGCAAAAACTTGAAAGAAATGCACTGAATGCATCAGAGTTAATCACCACTTGTGGGTTAGCATCAGCTGACAGCTATGCACCGTGCAGCTGTCTGCTTACCACTGCCTTACCCCATGGAGATGAAGAGGAGAACCAGAAAATTCATGGATTGAGATAAAGTAGTAGGTAATGCAAACCAAAGCAAAGCAAAGCAAAACAAGGAATGAATTCACCACTTCCCAAGGGCAGGCAGGTGTTCAAGCATCCCCAGGAAGGCAGGGCCCCATCATGGTGACTGGGGAAGGCAAGCACTGTAACTGCCAACACACCTCCTTTTCCCCTAGCTTTTATTGCTAGGGGAATTCCAGATTCTTGTGCACCCTCAGCCCCCCTCCCAAATTCTTTGTGCACCCTCAGCCTCCTCACTGGTGGAGCGGTGTGTGAAGCAGAAAAGGCCTTGGCGATGTGTATGCACTGCTCAGCAGCAACTGAGCCATCCCTGTGTTATCAACACAGTTTTCAGTACAAACACAAAACAGAGTCCCATAGCTACTGTGAAGAAAATTAACTCTGTCCCAGCCCAAACCAGTCTATCATCTTACAGCTGTCACATAAAAATAAGAAGGAATATTTACTATTTTCAGAAAAAATAAAAGAGCATGTTAAATTAGAGAGAGGGGAAAAGTGAGATTTATCAAGGCTGTTATTGGGAGAGAGGTAAAAGTAGAGCCATTCCTGGTAGAGATGATCAAACTCCATGAAAAAAGAGATAACATAGAAGGGTAGCTACCTAATGACACATTATTGTGTTTTCAACATCAACATTTAAATAGGAACACAAAGTACCAAATACCAGGACCAGATGGTCTCCTTACCCAGTCCAGCATAGCTCCTGGTAGATTTATCAGAACTCCATCAATGAATGCACCATTCCAAGGCAGTGCTAAGTATCACATTTTGAACTACTAACCTCTCTCATGTTTAAGAAAATGAGGAATCTACTCACACTCCTCATTTCAGAGTATTACTGCAGCAACCATTCAGGCAAGGGTACTTCTTGGGAGAGGCAAAAATTAAACAAGAGATAACAAAGTCCAGATTCTGATTGACAAGTTAGTCATAAAAACTGTCAAATCCATGATGGGAAACCTCTAGGGTAGCATGGGTGGATTACCATTATGTTTTTCACTCCGGCGTCTGTTTGGAAATCTTGAAAATTCTGAGACTGTAAACTTGTGAAAAAAAAAGCAATTTTTAGACTTTTACTAATCATCACCAAAGACTGATATTTAGCTATTCTTGATAAAAACTGGAGATCTTTTCATGAAAGTCTTTCCCACTCATTCTTCAGTATTTGCTTTTTGACTACATGGGCAAGGCCTAAAATACTTGCAAAGTGAGATTAGGAGAACAGGACCGAGGCACAAGAAGCAATGGTCTGAGAAAATAACAAATCATGATTTAAAAACATAAAACATATAGTTGGTGTATTGTTGATAAGACTAACAACAATGGATTTAAATCCATGAGCCAAAAAGTCTCAACTACATAAAACTAAACCCACCACAGAAATTTAGATTATTTGTGAAAAAGACATGAAGCAAGATATAAATAAAATAGGATGGTAAGCAGAATGTGATGTTATAAGGTATATCATTAGTATCTGTTCAGTGTTGATGAAGAACAGACAAAAAAATCATTGAATGGAATATTTTGGGTTGGAAGTTTAAATGTAATCTATTCCAAACCCACCCCGCCTCCAAAAAATGAACAGCAATATCTTCAACCAGATTAATTTTCTGAGGCCCAATGCAACCTGACCTTGAATGCTTCCAGGAATGAGGCATCTACCATCTCTCTGGAAAACCCAGACAGCTAGATAAATTGTGTCCTTTGTGATGAGCACTACTTATACAGGAATTGAAAAAGGTAAGAATATTGCCAGAGGACCAGAAATGGTTAAATGAATTTCATATTGGATTTCCACAGGCTGTTGGAAGCCAGGAGATGAGGTACTGTATTGATTCAAAATCTTCACATTCAAAAAGCAAAGTCATAAAAACTATTAAAAAGAAAACCTGTTTCTTTGGACAAATACCACTCAGAAAAAAAAAAAAAATTCCTCCACAAATAATAATGACAGAAAAAAAGCTGTTAAATACCACTTGTCACATCTAAGTGCCCTGTAGTCTAAAAATTTCTGGTCTTATTTAGTTGGCATTTTTCTTATTCATGCAGTCTCCAAAACTCTTGATTTTAAATATTTAAGCCACCTACCACCTATATGCAATATATTGACCTCTAAGGATACAACTGACACCAACCACTGTGAGACTTTATTAATTCACAGCCAAAGGAAATTAATTAAACAAACAAAACAACAATCCCATCCACCCCCTCCAAACATGCATATACATTAACTATTCATTAGAAAATATTCCTGTTGCTCTGCATAGAAAAGATTTTAAATCCTACAGGTGATGTCACATCTTCAAAACATTGCCAAGTGTGGCTTTCTCCTCCTGCTAAGTAGAGATGGTAGCACAGAAACAACAGTCCTTATCTCAGCATGAGTAATTTCACTGGATTGACTTCAGATGTGGAAAATACTGAGGCTGAAAAGAAAAAGTATGCTGGTGATTATTCATACAAGCAGTAACTAGTTGTCCTTTTCAGAAAAGAAAGACTTAAATTCTTGTTCTACATTCACTGCTTGACTTAATACCTTAATTGAACCAACACAGAAGAATAAACAAGCCTTTCAGACAAGGATGTGTGCAGAACAATAATTTACTAACACCTTTATCACTAGAAAATTAGAGGGGAAAATGTGAGAAAGTTGATCAATTTTCCAATCTTGTTGCTATGAACATATTATAAGTTTCTCTGTGTGTAAGCTTTCTGATCATTTTCCCATGGGAGAACATCCTTTTGCTGTCTTTTACTCTGTATAAGCTTTCTGTAAACAAAATATCTGTGTCTGTTCTTCAAAGACATGGAATTCGTTGGCCTCCTCCTACCTATGAGGAGAAAGAGCTGAAATTACTTTATCTTTCTGATATTGTAAACTATTTGGACACATTTCCCTGGATGAAGCAGCAGCAGGAGCATGGAATGCTCTCTGCTGAGCAGATATAGAAAAATACTAGAATTATGGAGTCATTTTAATAAATCATTTTAGCCTTCTGAAATTATTGTCAAGAGTCCTTTCTTCTGTGTGTGGACCACACAATCTCTTCTAAAAGTCTGCTACTAGACAAAATGTAACATAAACAGGTGAAGTTTTTTGTAATCACAGCACGTTTTAAGTGGAAAAACATAAGGACTTATTCAAAATCCATTAAGAAGCTAAAGGATAAAATGAGGCTTCAGGAATTAAAAACATCTTTAGATAAACAGAGTCAATGAACATCAAAACATAATTGAAGAAGAAACAAGTGAGAAAATACTAGGAAATTTTAAATGAAGTAATTGTGCAGAAGTTAGACTTCATTTCCAAAAAAAGTCCCTTTTCTTGAATAGATAGGAGAAAAAATGCTTCATCAGATGTAGATGAATCTATGCGACACTGTACAGAAAGGGCTTGCTATTAAAGGTACCAGAATCTATTTTTATTATTTTTTTTAAATCCTTTTTATTAATTAAACAAAATCAGAAACAAAAATGAAAGCAAGTATTCTATTGATAATTTCAAGTCTGAATATAGCCTAGACACATGGAAGGGCAAATATCTCAAAACAAAATATATAATAATACTTAGAGGAGTTATCAGGAATCTGCTCCTGTTTTTCTTTGCAATTAAATAATACATTAAATAACTTGTAGGTTTCAGGAATAGGCCAATCTTTCTCTCTTTTAATATAGAAGCTGTGAAAAAGATTAATGAAGATTAAGAAAGGAAATGTTAAACAGAAATATAAAAGAGAACTAGATAAGGAACGGTGGTGGACTAACACTGGTCTGGTTGCTTTGGTTTATCTGTGCTTTATTGACACTAATGTTTAAGTAATCTTTTACCATCTGTGCACTTTTCATTATAGGGGAAAATTTACAATTATATCTTTGTTTTAAGCAAGTATTTTGGGTTAAAAAACAAATCCACAGATTTGTTCAGATAAATTGTTTGCTTGGCCCTGCCTGAATGTCAGGCACCCACCAAAGCTGCTCTTTGTCAGCTGTACAGGAGAGAGAAAAAAAATATAAAAGGCTTGGGTTAAAAAAAAAAAAGGCTTGTGGGTTGAGACTAGGACAGGGAAAGATCACTCACTTTGGACTCTGCTTGGGGAAATTAGTTTAACTTGTTGCCAATCAAATCAGAGTAGGGTAATGAAAACTAAAACACCTTCACCCCACTTCTCCCTTCTTCCCAGGCTGAGCCTCACTCCTGATTTGTCTATCACTTCCCCTCAGTGGCAGGAGGAGGGTGGGAAATATGGTCTGAGGTCAGTTCATCACATGTTCTCCTCAAAATCTCCCCCTGCTGCAGTGTGGTGTCCCTCCTACAGGGGACAGATCCCAATGAACTCCTCCTGTGTGAATTCTTCCCATGGACTACAGTTCTTCACAGACTGCTCCAGTGTGCATCCCCCATAGGGTCACAAGTCCTGCTCTCAAACCTGCTCCAGCATGGGGTCCTCTCTCCTTGGGCCCAGAGGTCCTGCCTTGGCCCTGCTCCAGCATGAGCTTCCCAGAAGGCCATGGGCTCCTTTGGGTGTCCTGGTGGAGTGTTCTGGCATGGGATTCTCCACATGCTGCAGGGGGAATCTCCTCTACTCCATGGCCTGCATCACAGCTTGCAGGGTGGGTGAGGAATTCCCCCTACTTTCTTCACTGACCTTGGTGTCTCCAGAGTTGTTTCTCTCTCACTCATATATTCTCACTCCTCTCTTCTCTGGCTGCAGTCATTGTTGCCATTGCACAGGGGTTTTTTTCCCGCTTCTCAAATATGTTATCCCAGAGCTGCTATCACCATCAACGATGGGCTTGAGCTTGGCCAGAGGTGGGTCTGTCTTGGAGGTGGCTGGCAGTGACTGTGTTGGACATGGGGGAAGCTTCTGGCAGCTTCTCACAATTTACAAAAACTTGGCTTTTTGTGCCAGATTTTCTGAATCTGTAAATTTACACTCCATACTTACCTAAAAAACCTGACCTCCTATGTACTTCAAAACTGTATTCATTGCAACACCATAGGCATAATAACTGTTCATTTTGCTAAAGAATTCCTAATATTGATTTTGATTAAGAAAAGCAATTTCCAATGTCAATAAATTTAATAAAATGAGAATAAAAGTTTCTGTACAGAGAAGGTTGCATCAACCCAGCCAAACAATCAAGAGAATTTTTTCTCATGGGCACAAGCCTTATGTAAAGTGGGATATTCATGGCCTATTGATGCTTGAGTATAAGATCAATAACCCTGTAAATGTTCATCTGCATAGTTCATAGAGTTTTCTATAGACAAATCAGATGGATCTCATAGCTCAAACAAACCTTACATGCATGGAGTTGCACAGATCATCCATTGCACACTGTTATGTAGACTCTTAAATATCACTACTACACTACTCTAGCCTCATTGGAGCATCTGAACCTAGACAATATTAATTCAACACAGATTCAGTCTCTGTTAATACATCCTTATTCATGACCAGAGTTTTTAGGCACAGCAGCAAAAACAATACCAGACTTCCTTTGCTTGTCATCTTATTGTCATATTGCAGTAAACTCCAGATTTGGAGTGTAAGAAATAATAACAGTAGTAGATTTACAATATAGATCGAGCACAATGCGCTGTGCACAACTTGGATGATAGAATACAACATAAAATAAAGAACTTATATATCTTTTTTCTCATACCATGGTCATTTAATATTTTAATTCCCTTCCCTCCTAAAGTTCCAATTAGGATAACTAAAATCAAGTGGTAAGGTCTTATTTTGAAAAACAGATGCTGCTTCACCATATGTTTGTCTCAAGAGAAATGCCTCTGCAGATATCAATAAATGAGAGACACCCTTGACAGTGTTATTCGCAGCCAATATGAATATGAACTTCTAAGAGAAAATTTTCCAGAAAAAAGAAATATCTACACATTTACACCTAACATAAAGCAGGGCTTAGAAAGGTAAATTGCCCCACTGCAGACTGCAAGTATTCTTTTATGTTATTATGCTACAATAAGTACTGGCAATAATAGGACTTAAAATATCTCCAATGACAACAAGCAAGTATAATAGAAGAAAATTTATTATTACATATCAACATTATTAAAAACTATTTGCAGCTATTTTAGCAAACATATTAGTCTTTATGTGTTTTAAGCTGAAGAATTTGAAAATTAGAATCAGCAATGACAGTTATGTCCTCTCACATTATCCTCTGCTTCTCTGAAAAAGTAAAAATCATCATTTGCAAATGAATATAAGGTAGTATTTATATCTTAATTGGCTCTCACTAAAATATGGAAAACTCATATCTTATAGAAAATGACAAACTCCTTTCTGTCTAAATAAGGGTGAAAATTAAAAATTTGTCAGTTTTTTTTCCATTACAGAGAGAGTACAGTAATTAAAATATGTTCAATAGCAATTAAGATATAATTCAAAACCAGAAAAAAAAACCCCAAATGCTTCAAGCTTTCAACACTCAGGTACAAAATGAGATTTAAAATTTCATTGTAATCCAGATATTCCCAATGTTTATTTTCAATGGAATCTTTTCCACTGATAAGGTAAATCTTCAAGTTCTGCTGATCTATGACAACACCATGGAGTGATGGTGACTTAATCCATCGTTATCAATAAACACTAAGATGTATTTTAACATGAATAACGCAGTGACAGAACCAGCCAATATGAAGTGAAGACCATAATGCAATTATCCATGAAATATGAATGACTACCTAGTATGAAGAAAGCAGCTAAACCAGACATAAATAATGAATATTTTTATCTTGTAAAGAGTATTGATATAAGCTTATTTTCTATTTTGCAACCAAAAAATAAGCTATTTAACACCTTAGTTTTATCACTTTAAAAAATGTTATTGCCTTATCAAGCCAAAATTATAGCAAGTCATTAAAGGGTAATTTAATTTTTGTTGTAATTATTAAGCACAACCTTTTTTCATACAAGATGCTATTTTTTATTATTTACAGTTTTTAATATTTTAGCTATTCCCATATAATTGCCTTCTTTTAATCACTCCTTTTAACAGTCTCTATCTTTCAAATTCATGTTTAAGTTTATGCTTACCTATGTCTTAGGAATTGTTAGAATATGAAGTTCTAGAATAAACACAATTGCACTGATATAAAGAAAACACTCTTTGGGTGAGTTTCCTCTTAACAAACTTCAGCTAAATAAATAGGCATCTGACCTAAGGTTCCTATAAGAGAGAAATGAGCATCCACAGAGTTATTTATGTTACTGATTTCAGAAATTTGTTTTAGAACAGGATGAATCATTTTCTAGAGTTGTCTACATCTTTCTCTTAAAAGTCTTATCCTACTACACAGTACTACATATTTAAGTATAGGAGAGGTCAAATCATGTTATTCAAAACAGATGATCTACAGTTACTCTATAAACAAAATTACTCTGAGGATTTATTCCTGTTCAGACCAACAAAAGCATCATTGTAGTCTTATCTGTACAATCTTGTCTTTCTCAAGCCCCTTCTGGATAGCAGACAGAGAGAAATGTAAGTCCTTCCTAAAGACAGCCTCTCTCAGTGGGAACGGTGACCTATCTTACACTAGCAAAAATTTCCCAGTGAGCAGGCAGACTCTGCAATTTCCTTCCTGCCAACTGTAGGCCTCCATCTACTCCAGTCAGCTCAGCACCATGTGCTCAACACCCAAAACCAAGATTGAGAGCCAGTTGCCTTTTTCACTTGATTGCTACCCCCTCCCACCAACCACGTCATTTGTCATGTGCAGCGCAGCTGCACTCAGTTCTTTAAAGGTAACCTGTAATAGCAGTTGTGTGCCTAAGGACCAGGGGTTTATTGGTTCTTGTTCTGAGAACATTCAGTGAATCCATTCAGATAATCTGTGCAGGTTCTTTATTTGTTTTTTAAGCATAAAGCTTTTATGTGAGCAACTATATGATAAAAAAGAAATCAAGATATAAAGAAAATAAAACTGGGGCAAATGGGGAAAAATGAAATGGAGGTTGGCCATTATTTCAGAGGGAAGGAAGATGGTAATCAGGGTCAACCTGGGAGAAGAAAATAGTAAATTATATGATTGTGATTATAAGGTGTTCTTGTTGAACAGCCCTGTGCAAATTCAGTGGAGTTATGTTTACAGCAGAACAAAAAAATACGTAATTTCTTTGACATTTGCATCTGATTTCACTCTTTGGCTCAGGCACCTGGGTTTCTCTCCCTAATGCTGGCAAGGGAATGTCAGGTGGTGACTTGGTGTCCTAACAATTGACATGTACACAAACAGCAGACATAAGATTAATTTCCTAAGGAAATTTGGCTGAGGTGCCTCTCTGGCATCTCACTGTTCTTTTACTAGAAGTTGTTTTTTTTTACATTATCATGCAACAATTTATGTGTTGTTAATTCACACTTTCATTGGTCTGAGGTAAAGATCAGATGCTGAGTTCCTGTGCCACAATATTCCCCTAAGGCTTTGCTCTTCACTGTCTGTCTTTCCTGCAGACAGGTATCCTGCACAGAGTAAATGTTAATTGCTAATGTTTTTATATGATGCAGCTTATATTGAAATTAGAATAATATGGAATGGTCAAAATGTAAACTGAGTTTTCATACTCAGGGAGGCAATGCTTTTCGTAATTTCCATTCAGTCTTAATTGTGCTCTTGCCATTACCAAAGCTCAGCTGTGGATAACTTTATCTTGAGTGTTCTCCTTTAATAGAAGAGATCCAGCATGGGCTGATAATTGGCACAGGGAGTTATGTTATGTCTTTCAAAGTTTGTGGTAAAGGGTTTCTTCCAGAATAAATAAGCATGCCCTTACTACATTCTCACATTCTGATAATTTCTGTCTGTCAGAATGGTGGACTTGGAGTGCAATTAAAATGGTGACATACAAACATAATTAGGTCTGTGTTACACACAGAGATTGAATGGTGACAAAGTTCATTGTACAGTCAGTGAAAATTCTCTTGAGCTCCTGGTATGTTGATGCTAAGCCTGACAGTCGACCAGTTCAGTCAGCTGCAGTTTCCCTTGTCCTTGTTAATGTCTGATGTTTCATTGCCCATGACTTCCTCAATAATTTTCATCTACTCTCTAAATGGATGCTATGTCTAAGGCTTTTTTTTTTTTTTTTTGTTTTTTTTAGGAAACACAGAGTGTGTTTCAGAGCACAAAGGGAGAACTGTGCACGTGAGTTACCCACTTTGGATGGCAGATGATTTATGAGTCTTGACAAGGCAATTTACAGATTTTCTATTTCTGCATTCAAAATATAGTTTGTGTCTAACAGTAACTCCTACTGCTATGAATTACCACGTGAAACAAAGTCATAGTTGCTATGGCATAAAATATGGAGGATTATTTTGGAAAGTACACACTTAACCATGTATCATAGTTTAATGAATTCAGAATCAGTGTAAAGGAAATTTGATAATGATTTGCCCCAGCTTTTGTTATATAAACTGAAGCAAAATCCTGTTTCTCAGACAAGTAAAAATAAAGGGGACAATAAAGGGGAAAAAATAAAACATCCACAGCAAGTTAGTTAATTAAATATATCTTGGCAGTTTCAGTCATATTTAAAGCCAACTTTGGCAGATTACAGGCCTGGATTTGCTGCATTTCTATTCTAATAATAATGCAACAAAATGTGAAAGTATTGCTTCACTGGAGTATTTGCTACTGAAGAGAAAATTGCTTTTATAATTATACATCCCAAATAAAATTTACAGAAATGTTGAAGACCATTAAAAAAGTCATCAACAAATTATAAGGTTTGAATTCTCCCATTTATGTGTGTACAACACTTCCATTACTTTTGAAAGGATTTAGGAACCTACACTGAAGGATAAGCATAGCTGATTGGATTTTTCACTGTGATTTGCAGTGTAGTTTTTCCTGCTAAATTCTGTAAAATTGTGTTTATTATAACTTGTCATTTTAATGGTTATAAAAACAAAATAGATACCAGGTCTCTGTGATAGAACATACATGAAGGGCTCCCAAAAACTTAATTTCTCTCTGCTTTTATTCACTCCATATATAAAAACCAGTATTCCAGCCATGTGACATATTGTCTATCTCAAAGGAAGCTGTTTCTGACTTATATATATATATATATATATNAAACTGTCTTGATGCTTACACTGTGTCTCCTTCTGGAATTCATCTGATCATTAGATATCACACTATATTCTCAGCCAAGGAACCTATTTTTCTATTATAACAAAAATTATTAACCTAACTGTTATAAATGTCTCTAAGAATGACCTTTTATTAACACTTAAATGTACATCTAAGTCCTATTGTCCATACTACTTAATAACTTCTTAAATAATGGCTTTGATTTTGCTTCTTAATAATTTTGACAGTTGGGATTTTTTTTTTTCAGGAGCCTAAGTATCAATTTAGAAAGCTCTGCTGTTGTAAAAATATAAAACTTGGTCTTGATATCATTTGCATCAGTGAGACCTATTTTACAGCAGCAATGGCTAAGTTATTCTTCTGATAGGAAGAGAAAATGTAAGCAAAGAACTGTTTTAAACAGGTAATTTGCAGACATGGAAATGCTAAATCTTCCTCTCATTCTGAAGCTGGAATAGTAATGATATGTAATTTTGAAGAGGATTATTGATTAGTGACAAAAGAATATTTACTTGTTGTGCCGTTTGTTATATCCATGCGAAGAAAGGGGATTAGGTGCCACATTTGTCTGTGATGCAGAGGGATTACTGTGCTCTGAACTGTAGATCTGCTAAGTATAGAAAAGGCCACTTCTTGAGAGACATCTGTTAGTTTGGATGTTACTCAGCTTCTGTTTCCCACCAAGATCATTGCAAATGAGAGAATGGGTAAGTCACTGGCAGGAAATACTCTGCCTGAGTTATTCTTACTCAGTTGAACATATGGCTCCATTATCTGTCACCACTTAGACCTGTATCACTTTATTTTGTTGAAATAAATGAAATACTTCTTGATTTCTAAATGCTCATGGGATACAAATAATTCTAATGGATAAATTTGATCATGACGGTTTTGTTTTGTGGGCTTCATAAGATTACTTTCTTTCTCTTAGGGCCATGAATTCAAATTAAAACAAGTATAAGAGATTTTAAAATAATGTGCTATGGTTAATGCCAATAATTCTATTTTTTTCTAACAAATGTCTCTAATTAACCTAGAGCTGCCCCTTGAGATAAAAAAATTTAAAACTCCATTCAAGCATTTTTCCCCTGCTCTGCCAATTCTTTCCTAATTTTTCATGTGTTCATGGCTTTATAAAATAAGAAATGAACTGCATTTTTTTCCCCCAAGCATCAAGGCAATTCATTCCAGAACTAGTTTTGTAAAGAGTGATCTGAAAAATAATTGACCACACAGAGTGTGAAATTTTAAAGGATATTAGAAGACATTCATTGCTTTGAATAACTTACTGAGTAGTATACAACAGTGAAGAGCTGAAGAGATGATTAAGTCAATTAATAGTCACAGAGAATTGCAACATATTTGCAGTATGTCATCCTGACATGACCTTATGTACTCTTGGATTGATGCAACAACGCAGTGAAAACGTTGCAAGGCATTATGAAGGCACCCTGTTGTGATTACTTTGTTGTTTTCCATAACTATTTTACACTGTTTTTCTTACCTTCCTTCTCTTTCCTCTTATGCATGACTTCTTAGAGGAGCCAAAGTATTTCACATTGTATATCTCTTTCCCTCTTTTTATAGCCCCATTTTTACTATGATTTGGTTTTGCTGTTGTATGTTTTGTTTCCTTTTTTGATTTTTTTACTCTTTTTTCTTTTATGGATGATTATCAGTGACTTGGTTTTGTTTGTTCATCATTTTATGACTTTATTAAGGCAATGGCAGATATCTTACTCTCTGGGTATTTTCTGGTCATAAAAAAAGAAGAGCTTTATAAACTCTTACTGACTATTTAGGAATTATAGTCAGGGATCAAAAAATATACAAGTCCCTGTATTCCAGAAGGATTCAGCTAACTCAGTCCTTTGTGAACCTTGGTAATATAATTACAATTTAAGGAAGTATGTTGACTTTTTAAAAAGGCAAATTTAAAGCCTTCAGTATCTCACATTTCAGCCCTAATGCAAGATGTGAGAGGTACAGATTCAAGACAGCATATGGCTTTAAAGTTGTTATTACAGATTTAGGGCATAGAGCCATTTCCAGTCCTGTGAAATTACTTCCCATGAAATATAATCTTCAATTTGCATTTTTTTCTGGTTTCCTCCATTATTTTATTCTCCATTTATATTTTAACTCCCACAGCACTCACTACTGGATAATGCCAGCTGATGAGTCAGCATCATGAAGGCAGCAGAGACACTATTATAACTAAGTTTCATTTTCTAGTCTCTGAAAAGGCAGCCACCACCTTTGTTGCAAAGAAAAATGACTCGTATTGCACATAAGATACGTGGGTATTCAGAGTGACTTTTATATGATGCTCAGTAAGAAATTAAAAGGGAAATATAAGGATTTTATCCTACAGAAGGTGTAACAGTAGCCAAAGGTAAGTTTGGGAGATTTATGGTTGATGACTACGTAAATAAAAAGTGTGGAAAAACTTTACTCTTTCTGTTCCTCTCTGTCTTTTCACATGGTAGCCTGAAACAGTCTAACACAAAGACAGGAGAAAACTTATGGAATATGTCAGCTATGAGTACCCTGGATGTGTTTCTACCACACATAGACATGAGTGCTGTTAAAAGGTCAAGATTAAACAATGATAATTTTGAGCTAGGAGGACTGTGGTTTGGATTCTAGGAGATCAGATGCAGCAAATGAAACCTTAGCTGTAGTAAAATACGTTACATATCTGATCAAAAACGGTGAGTATAGGAGGATTGTAGAAAAGCAGCAGAATTATGTTTTTCAAAGCCATTCACATCAAAAAATGTTGTATTCCTGTTAGAAACTAGAGAAACCAGAGTTTGAGGCTGAAATTCATCTGGTGTAAAACAGCTGACTTCTAGAGCTTAGCTGGCCATCTCCAGTTCCCTTTACTGTAAATGGAGATGACTCAGAATAACAAATTAATCTCATTATAAAGTAAATAGCTAAATATATTAGATTAATCACACAAGAAAAGCATCAATTTATCTTTTTTAACAAAAACAGCCTCTCTAATTAACTATTCTCTGGATGTATACATCACAGATGTTTGAAGTTAAGCTAGATACATCTCCTCAGTACACAATTCTTCCATGAATGTTTGAAAAATTTCAGATTTTTTATACCTATAGCAACATATAAATTGAAACTTGGAGTACTGCAACCTTTATACCCATACAATTTTTTTTATACACAATGCGAGAAATAATCACAGATGTCAATAACAAGTGGGACAAATATTTCACAGACATATTGCACCAACAATGAATCCACAAAACACTTCTGAATGTTGCAGACAAGCAAGCAAATTAATAAAGTATTATTAATAATGGTAATGGTAATATATCAAAAGCTGCCTTCAGTTAAAGTAAGAAAATCTAATTAAAATTTGCCATTTTTAAATCATTTGCTGAGAAGCAGAAAGTAATAAAATCTATCATCTGCATTCCTCTCTGTTCTATGACATGCTGTCACTTCCCCTTTGTTTGCTTAGTATTTCTGCAACAACAGAATAAGGGAAGCAGCAGTCCACAGGAAACCCACTGAGAGGTAGTGAAAAGGATAAAGAACTGAATTTTTTTTTTTTTTTACTAGGTGGGAGAATATATCATAACTTTATCTTCTGGTAACATATTTAGACAATCTATTACAATATAATGTTAGGCACAAAACATGGCCACTAATGAATTATACTGACATCAGTCAACCAATCTGAACAATATTGTCTTCAGGGGTTAATGCTTTTAAGTTTGAATATTTTCACAAGGGTTATTTGTGCACATGGTTGCTAAAAGCCAAGGCAGCGTATTTTAATTTAAGCTCTGAAAAGTCCAGTTGACAAATGTTACATGTTTTAGCCATAGTATGAAGGCTCAGAAGCCATCTCAAACCAAAAGACAACAGAGAGAAAGACCTAAGCTGTTGCATGTGTGTGTTAAAGTGAGCAACTAAAAATATTTTGTTAGCCTTCTGTTTTGAAGCAGCTGTGCAGCAAAGAATGCTCATAAATTAGCTTCCTAACACTTTTGAATTTAAAAGTGATTGTGATTCAAATCATACTTGAAGTTTTCTTTCTTACTCTCTTATTACTCTCTTTTTATTTTATTACATCTTTGCTTACTAAGAAAAAGAATAATATTAAGGTGTTTTGAAAAGTCTTGATGCTCACCATTGTCCAGATGTTTAATTGTATAATCATGAAGAAGGAAATTTTTTACAAAAAGAAATCTGGCTCTTGATTTAGCAAAGATTTAAACTAAGAAGCATAATTGGAGGTGCTAAATAATTGTTCTTGGTATATAAAAATAGAATAATAATGAATGTTGAATAAAAATTTTATATCACCTAATTAGTATGGTAGAAGTTATGCCTTGTGATTGATTCACAGTTTACTCTCTTTACCCCGAACGGCAGCAATCCTTGAAAAGTCTCTTGAATTCCCTATTTCCCTGGCTGTTGATAACTGACATCAGTTGAAATTTCCCCATATGCAAGACTGAGCAAGCGAGCCCTCTGGCCTGGCAGGGGTTTATGGTCTTGCCCATTTTCCATGACTTAGCTGAGTCTACCTCTCCTTTCAAGCAAGCTGTGACTGTTTTGCTTTTCGCTGCAGAGAATCACCTAAAATGAATTTAGGTATCTTCTAATTTGTTTTGTCTTCCAAATCCTTTCCTTTCTCCAGCATGCTTCTTTCATAGCTGAAGACAAAAAGAAGCTAACAGCTATGGTACCCATATTTTTGGAATAGTTTTGTAGATACCAGTTTGCCTCTCATCTTATCTAGAGTAGACATGAAAGAACACAGAGTCCCAATGCTATTAGTTTTTTCAGAGTCATTACTAGGGGGGCAAAAGTAAAATAATTCTGTACCTTACATGAGAAAAATGTAAAAGGCTGGCTTTTCCTAATAAGCTATTTCATTCTTTCATTTTCATGGGCTAGTTTGCTCAACAGAGAAAGAAAAGACAATGCAAGGCCCAGAGGTTAGTTCAATAAGTCAGATAATACAGTGAGTTAATTAACTCTGTAATATTAACTATTGCTAATTTCTGAGGGTAACTGGCTCCTTAAGATTTGATAATGTTCTGGCTCAAACAAATAGGGGTTTAAAGCTGACCCCAGTTTTGGCGTCCCTTGGTTTTAAGTGCTGGACAAAGCAGCCAAAGATCTCTCTCCCTCACAATGTTCTTTCTTACTGTACAGAAAATAACACTTTGCTGAAAATTCCTCAGATCAAAGCACTTTTTTAACCATAGCTCACTGATAGAAGTGAGAGGTGGAAACAGATCAAGTGGAAAAAAGTGAATGAGTACATGAGCATTGCTCTAATTCTCAGGGAAGGCAGCAGCATTAGAGGTAGCCCAGGCAAGAGATCTGTCTCATTGTTCTGCAAATGGTGCTACTGACATGCAAGATAAGCAAAAAAACAGCTGGATTTTATTGTCACTCAGTTTTCTGTTTTAACATTTCTTACCCAGGAGAACTAGGCATATTTAATGCACTAGTGTTACATGAATAATGGTAATCCAACTAGGAGGCATTCCTAAAACTTCAAACTATAATACCTTCAAAAAGTAAAAGAAATTATAGGTAAAAAAAGCCATGCAAAATCAAGAAAAGAAAATAAGAGAAAACTTTCTAACAGATCTGAATCTGCTGGGTCAATATATTATTTTGAAAGGTATATTTTGGATTCCAGTTTCATTCCTAATTTGAGATCGCATTGTAAAAGGAAGTGAAGGAGTCAAATAGGGGAAAAGATTACTAGAGGGTCCTAATAAAGATTTTTCTTAAAAGTATAGTAGGCTGAAGAACAGAATGAGAGCAGATTGGAAGTACTCTGAGAAACTAGATGATATTGTGGTAGAATGAGGTATGAGATGAAAAATCTGCATACGTACATAACTTGAGAAAACCAGCCTGTTCTTTCCTTTGACTTTTTTTTCCAGTGATTCATTTGGAAATGATCAAAGGGGCTTTTTTTCTTCTTCTGTTGTATAGCTTTGAGGGACAAATTATTTTTTACTTAAACAGACAGATGTAGCTTTCACAGAGTGTAGGTTCTTTAATTGAAAAAACCATTAAACAAATTTAAGTTAGAGGAGCTTTTGTGTCATCACCACATAATTGATACTCCTCTGAAGACACCAAAGAATGGGAGTATTAATTTAAGTTTAAAGAAAGAAAAGTCAAGATTCCAATAAAATGACAGGACACAAGTTGATTTCTTTTTATTTTTTTCTTTGTCTTTTATCGTTAAGGCAAAGACTGGTACTGCAAAACCAATTTACAGAGCAAGAATATGCTGTTGATTAGAGAAGCTGGTTTCTTTAATACCTTAAATACAGTCTTGACATTTCAGTGTCACTTAGAGTTACGTCAAAGTCATAAGTAATTGTTCAGACAATAGAAAATATTAAGAAAGATATTTCTGGGGGTACTGAGCTATACAGTTGTGACAATAAGCAGTTTTATGTCTTTGGTGTCTTGTGATGTGTAAAACATCCATCTTCTACAGAACGGGCTCCTTCCTTTCCAGGCCCTTGACCCAGCATGAGTTTCCCATGGCTTCACAGCCCTCTTTTGGGCATCCACCTACTCTGGTGCGAGTCTGCTCCAGGGGCTGCAGGTGGATCTCTGCAGCCCTGTGATCCTCCACGGGCTGCAGAGGCACAGCTGCTTCACCGTGGCCTGAACCATGGCCTGCAAAGGAATCTCAGATCCTCCCTCTCCTTGCTATCTGTAGACTTCTCACTCCACTCTTCTCTGGCCACAATTACATCTGCACAATAACTTTTATTTCCTTCTTAAATATGTTATCACAGAGGCTTTGCCACCATTTCTAATTGACATAGCCTTGACCAGAGGCATGGCCATTTTTGGAGTTACTGGGGACTGGGTCTGCTGAACCTGTAGGAAGCTTCTGGCACTTCCTCACAGAAGCCACCCCTGTAACACCCCCACTATCAAAACCTGGCCATGCAAACCCAACACAGAAATCTTCTCTGTCTGGAATGCTAAGGATCCTAGAAATTATAAAGTATCTGAGTCCACACCTGGAAAGGTAGACCCAGATCATAGCCCATCATAGCTTTGTCTGCTGAGCAGCTGGGTGCTTGGAGTTGGAAATGCAAGTTTGGGGGAGGTTCTCAACTCTCCACCGGGCAAGCTGAGAGGAAGCCAAGAGCCTTGAAGCCTTGGCTAGACAGAGCAACCTGGCAGCCAGGACTCACAGCTCAACAGCATGCCATGTGGATGCTGAAGAGTTGGTAGTCCACCAAAAGCCTTCAAAAAAGGCAGCTGGGTGAGCTAGCATTGTGGATTACTGTTGGAAACCTGCCTCCTTTCTGTCACAACTTTGTCAGAACTGAACTGTCTCCTGCAAGCACTTTAGTTTTGATGAATTTGCAGTCTCTGCTCCATCTAACGATTTCCAAAACACTGATTCTGGAGTCTATAATTTGGGAAGTAAGGCTCTTCAGTAGGAAAACAAATGTTCTCGGGAAACACATACAGTTTTGTACAAATGGCAAACAAAAATCCACACTAAACTAATTAAGATATTCTTTCATGCGTGATGAATGAAAGCTGCTTTGCCTGGCTTCTTTTTAACATTTTTCATTTGTTGGGTTGATCAGCTACACTTTTGAAATGGAGAATATTGTTGCTTGCTTGTGCACTTATTCATCAGATATTTATCTTTTCTCAACATTACTTTGGAAAGTGTTGCCACTAGTGGAACATTGGTGAAGTAACTCAGGTAATGACTCCATTAAAATATAGATATTTCTATAGATTAAAAGCTCCATCTATACTGCAAGGAGAAAGTTAAAGTACATTAATTTTAATAATCTATGTAAATATGGGATTTATTTAATCTATATTGATTTTTATTTAATCCGATATTTCTATAACTTGAAAGACCGGGTGTAAAGAAAGGAAGCTGTCTAGTAAAGTCCTGATTTTTGAATTATCATATTTTTAGGATAATTTCTTCCACAAAAGAAATGTCATTTTTTTATTGTCCTTTATTCAATAAATCTTTATATATAAGCTGAGAACAACATAATGTGATAAAAAACTTTGAATAACTGTGTTATTCTCCCTTTAGACACAGAATGGCATTGAGATTTTGTGGGGTTTTTATCTCTGGTCTCTGTAAACACTCTTTAAAAGATATATTCTATATCTGTAAAACAGATTTCAGATAGTTCACAAGAGCATAAATGAATGCAGATAACACAATAGAAGTATTTCAGCAAAGGTTGAGCTGTTCTCAAGAGCATCCTTCACACAAATGTAATGTCACAGCACTAGAAATGTCTGGATGTTCTGGATTTCAAAAGGAATGTGTGTTATTCATTTATTATGGCTGGGAATTTCAAAGGGACAAAGGAACTTAATTCAAAGCCAATAAGAACTGTTGGTTTGGTTTTTTTCTTATACATCCTCTCTGACTCTATTCCATTTTTTTCCGCAGAAATTATCATTTTGTTGGGAACTTGCTTTGTTGGAGCTTTGGGGTTTATTTTGCTTCAGTTTGACTTTTTAAAATTATGTCATTTGATCTAATTTGAATTTCACTATGGTTTGTATGCCATAACATTGATGTGAGCCTAAATTTTATAGTTACTGTGCATCAGTACCTAATTATATCAGGTGTCCAACAACAGAGATAATAATAGATCCCTGAAAAAAAGACACCAACAAATGCACAGATTCACTTATGTTATTTCAGTGAGATTGTATTGGTTCTATCAAATACCCTGAAATCACCAGAAATGTTATCATTAATAGCAACGTGAGGGCTGTGCTGATCTTTTCCAGTGCAGAAAATCACAGTACACTCATGTAACTTCTAGTTGCCTGAACTTATTGAAGTCAAAACTATGCACACTTTTTTTTCAGAGTGGCTATGGATCACATTTAATTTTCAATTGGTGTAGACTGTCCATTTCAAGAAGGCAGTCGAATCACCTGGACATTCCAAGTATCTAGACCTTTTTTTCATGGTTCAAAGCACCCTTCCCTGAGAACATAACACTTTGGATTAAACTCTGAAAAGATCATAAATGCTGTGCAAACATGCTGCAGAAATTGCAGCATCAGTTTGATATATGAGTCCTTGAATGTTAGTTTCTTGTGTCTCCTGAAATAAGGAAAAGAAAAATGAAGGAGGGAAACAGGGAAAGGAGAAAAAGATGTGTAATACAAATATATTGACCTTGTTTCATGGGGAACAAAGGGAGATTTGGGCTGTTAAGCTCCTGTATCATGTAAGAGATCAAAAGCTTCAACAGGATTTCTGTAACAAATTATATATTCTGATATATATATATTCAGACAATCTCCTCTTCTGTTTTTGATCTTTAAACAGTGAGAAATTTTCTGCGCAGGCAAAAAATATTAATTTCTTTCTAGTTTCCATTTGAATTTGATGCAGAGAATATTTTGTGAAATATGACTAATAGGTTTTGAATGCGGGACAATTTGGAACATCAAAATAGAGATAAAACTTATTGTGCTATAGGTAGTAATATTTGGAATCCCAGTTTCAGGGCCAGAGCAACAGACAGGGTTGTACCTGTTGCTTTTGCCTTTTTCTACTTACAATAAAAAAATCGAGGTATTGCATGGACATTAGAAGAAAGCTCCTTCCTATCTCTTATGAAATTTCCAATGAGAATTATAAAGAAATAAATTTTGCATTGACAACATCAAAGGAGTTATTAAAAAAATCTCCTTAGATACCAAGTTCAATGTTTTACATATTTACCAATACTTTTCTGACTCTTGAATTTTCTACCACACTGGCAAGTTTTGTTACTAACTTGTACAGATCATATTATGTAAGAGTTTCCTAAAATCTTTTACCTGAATGTGTCAATAAATACTCTCATATTCTAAAATTAAAATAAAATAAAATTTTGAGTGTAATTTTTAGTTCAAACTTTTTTTTCTGTCCCCTCCTCTCTTCAGCCTGATGACTCATTTTCTTCATAAGCTAAGCAATTATTCAGTTGTTTACTAGTTAGTAGGCAGCTTCACTCTCTTTTTACATTTTCTTGGTTTGGTTTAGTTTGGTTTGGTTTGGTTTTAGTCTAGGAAAATTCATGTCTGGTTTTAGGATTTAAATGATGTGAACACAGGGCAAGGTAGATCTTGTGATAAGTCTTCTGGTCTAGACTCAATAGCCTATATGAATTAACCCTTTCTCATGGTGAGAAATATTATTATAGAAAAGCTTTAATAAGTTGTGGTGCTGGAAAAAACATTGCTCATTTCAAGTAACTAATGGTAAATACAACAGAGATCATAAAACAGGAATGATTTATTTCCAACTTCAAACTATACTGAACTTGCTTCAGTCTTAAATGTTTTTCTATTTGTTTTAAATTGGATTTAAAGGGACTTAAAAAGAGTGCAGCCAAGAGGCCAAATCCAGGAAGAAAACCAGAAAATATAGAGAGCTCTGCAAACAAATGTAAAAGTAGATTACATAAAGGCTTAGATAAGGAAGTATAAAAATCTAATAAAAAAAGTCAGATCACCTTTTACCACAATCTGGATTATTTGTATTTGTTTTATCTATGAACCATGTTTCATCTATATATATGGCTTTCTCTTTCCTCTAGCTATCTGTAATATTAATTTTAGCTTTATTGACTTCCCTAGTGGGAAAATAGGTTGGTTGAGAAATTTACTCTTCCTTCATTTAATTTTTTTTTTCTAGAAAACAAGTAAACAAACAAATATAAACCCCAAACAAGATTTCATAGGAACAGAAATTCTTTTGCTTCACTAGCAGTTTAAAAATTATTTCAAGAATAAGTATTCCTCACTGTTATTTGATTAAGATACATGTATTGTTTTCCCCTTTCAAGAACAAATTATGCATGTCACACATGCTGACAGGTATATATTTTAAGGTTTATCAGTAATGTCACAGAATGCCCAGTCTTAAATTTCAATTTTGCACTCCAAGTGGCAAAGTACCAAACTACCTTATTCAGTGCTGAAAACAGATTAACTGATTTTATTATCTTTCTTAGAAGAAAACCAGAATGTGTAGCAAGATCAAAATATTGTAAAAGGTCTGTCTAAGCAGCATATTTTCTTACCTTTAAGAATTCTTCAAAGTCTTCTGATGAAAAGAGTTTAATGAGATTTTTGTGCTTCTTCCCATCCACCAAACAAAAATCTCCAGCCAAAGATTCAGAGCTCAGTTTGGGATTAGCTGAGGGTGTCCATCCACCTGTGGAAATATGTTATTTAATTGAATTTTTAAATTATCTTTAGGATAATGAAATCTTTTTAAGAAAAATGAGGACTATAAAATCATATTACACAAATATGAATGGTGTCCAAGGGTCTGAATTTTCTTCCTGAGCTGGAAGTGTGTTACAGCTAGAAATAAAGATTTGCAATAACAGAGTTGCTTATTTTAAAGTGTTACTAACAATTGGATCTCTATTTCTATTACTGCTATGTGGGAGAAAAGAGTTGGATGTGTTCTCTGAACTTATTTACAATGTTGAAATGGAATTCAGCAGATTTGTGCAAATCTGGTTCATAAACCTTTGCTTTTCTGCTTGAAGTGTGAATTTTTTTCCAAATGGGAAGTGCAGATGAGGACTTCAGAAAGGACAGAGAGGTAACTGAAGGGACTATTGATATACAAAGTAATGAAGCAATAAAGCAGTAAAATTAGCCTCAGTCTAATGAAGGATGATAAGGATTAATGTAACAGCATTCAAAAGGAAGGTAGGAGAAAAGCCTGCATGAAAAACTACATTTACCAGTAAGCAATTCATCCTTTCATTCCTTAAAAAACAAACCAAAACCAAAACAAAACAAACCCACCAACAACAACAACAAAAAAAAAAAAGGAAAAATGTGGGTGAAATTAATTGTGCCCTGCTATTCTAGTCACTTCATCTCACTATCCCTTTCATTAACATACGGAGTTCTATCTCATAAGTGGCAAGTTTTGTGTCTCCTCTCAGTCCCAACAAGCTGTTCCTGAACATCTGACTGATCACTAAGAACTTTCATCTCACTCCAGATTAAATTTTTCATCACCAGTTTGCACTTCTGTGTGATGTGATAGTCACCACATAAGAGCTGTAGTACTCTTCAGCAAGGTTTGCCATTTTCAATAATTAATATTTAGGGACCTTGAATTATGGAAGCCCAAACTAAACTGGACACCAGAAACATCACTCTTGTTTCATTCACTGTGGTAACATGGCTAGAATAACAGAGGAAAATTTTGGCTCTGTTTTGTTCAACTTTTGTTCATTTTTGATCATTTTTGTTCAATGATCAGAATCTGAATGTGACAAACCAAATTTTTCTTTCTTTATAATATGTGCTACAACCTATTTTATATAGATTGTATATTTGGAGTCTGTATATTTGTCTGTATATTATGTAGATATATCTGTATATATGTCTGTATATTTGGAGCTCCAAACTGTATTTACACAGTCCAGGAATCCAGATCAAGAGTTTCAGCCTTAACTTCTTAGCTACTGTTTCAATATGATCTTTTGAACTAGATGTAAATAGGTAATAGCTAAGCAGTAAATAGATCTAACTAGAAGTAAATACTTTTCTCCAAATCCACTTTATGGCAGTTGAATTGCATGTTGGCTTTTGGGTTATTTTTCCCCTCAATAATCTGTCAAGATATACATTACCTAGCATTTCTCAGCCGTGTATAACATGGAATAGATAACAGTTAGCCACTACGTTTAATTTTTCTATTAGCTACACTTATACCTAAAAATACTTCTTTGATATTAACAACTTTGATATTAACTTTTTGATGTTAACTTTGATATTATGCGATCAGGAAACTTCTCGTTGAACCAAGCATCCTTGGCTGAATTTAAAAAGTCACGTTCTTTAGCCTTCCGTGAAGCTTCTGAGTGCCTTCCTTGGCCTTCCTGTGCTTGCTCCATTCTGAGTTCTCTTTTCATGAGCATCAGTAACAAGAGCTGTATATGCATTCTGCAAGAAGACTAAGCTGGCATAAATCTAGAGTGGGTTCAATATCTTCCTGCCTCCACTGGAAATCTCTGTTCTGCTTTTCTAAGATTTTTTTGTCTTTTTCACAGCTACATCAAGTTAGCAGCTGGAAATGATTCTGTAATCATCAAGCAGCACTGGAGTCCTTTCATCTGTTTTTCTATAGATAAGTTCCTAGATTGATGTCACAGAAATTTATCTTATTAAACCTGAAGCATATAATCCTGTATATTTACCAATTGCATTGCATCTTAAAAAATTCCTATCATCCCAATGGCTAGTTCCTCCTGTATATGTTAATTATTTTTTTGCAGACAACATTTTCTGAATTTATTTCACCACAAATTCTCTCAGGCAAATCATGGTCTTTATGTTTTAGGTAAAAATACTAAATAAATCTCTTCTAAAAATTTTTCTTGTGAAATACCACTGAACTGATCCTTCAAAATCCCTTGTCATCTCCTTTGCAGGTTGTTTTTCCTTTGCTTTCTAATTAAAGCATAATCCAATCTTCACTACTTTTTTTCCATAAAGAATTGAAATAGATGCTCTCCTCTGATCCAAATATTAAAAGTTCTGCTGGTCTCATCTATCTAAAAAAACCCAGAAAACCATAGTAATTTATGTTAGAATATGCTATGATTGATAAACTAAGATTACATATTTCATCTTGTATTTGTTAAGCCTTCACATATCAATAATCTGTTGTGAGACTATTCAAACTGGAGAAGTCAGAAGGCTTCTGACTAAATCTCTCATTGTCAGATGGCAAAATCCTAATTTCTTTACTAAGCTGAACTAAGTCATCTTATTTTTGCTTCACCTGAGTTTCCATTAGTCAATTCACTTTTTCTCTTATATTTAATGTCTTCCTCTTTTTTTGAGTGCAAAGTCCATACATTCTTTTAATATGCATCTACATCCTAAATTTGAAGAAACTTCATGATTCTTCCAGTTTGAATTGCACAAGCTACAACTTTCAACCTATTTGATTTGCTGGTCTTACTAATAATTAGAGGTCACATTTTTTAAAATGCATTTTGCACACAGTTAGTTTGTTTTATTTTTCTAGCTGAATTCAAGCAATTTATGAAACCTAACAATTATTCTGTCCATTTTTTATGGCTCAGTCATGTGTCTTATGAACCTGTGGAAGAAAAGTTTATACCACTGAGCTTTGAGACTCTTCTGCAACAAAAAATTTTCCTAATTGAGATATATTTTTAAAGCTGATCAAGCCCAGATTCTTCAGTAAAAACTGGGCTACTTGTTACTGAGAATGTATTGTCTGGATTTTAGATTGCTAGAAGAAAATAGCTATGAATAAATTTGTCTCTGAATGTTTCAATTTCCACTTCAACACAAGAGAAAGACTGTAAATGGAAATTTAGGCGGAGTCATTGGAATGCTTGTAAAACATCCCTATACAAATGAATCTGACATCTGTTAACCTGAGTACGTATCTGGCCCTGTATTCAGATGCAGAAGAATCTACAAGCACACTATCTAAACCACCATCTGTGTAAACTTTTTCATGAGTAAAATGTTCTTCTAGAGCCAGCAACTTGACTGTTGTGAATAAACTTTCTTTTAACTGTTTTTAAGACTCTTAAATTACAGTTAGTCAGACATATGTGTTTTCTGATATATCTGTCCCACAGGACCTTCAGGATATGAAACCTTCTTACATTTTAGACCAAGGATCTATAGTTAGGCAAGATTTTTGGGAAGGAATTATTTTTAGTTCACACTCTCTATAGTAAAAGAAAACAAACACATGTAAGTGCACAATGCATATTCAACATCTTCATTAACAGTGTCCTATTGCAATCTACTTTAAGCTTTATATGACACAGAAATATGAACTGAAATTTGAGCCAGTTCTGGGGTGCCTGTAAGATTAAATAAAAACACAGTATGTGATGGTATGAGTATTTTTAAAAGAGTTTCCACACATCAATTATATGAATAATGTGATGTAAAATATCAATATCTATTTTTCATTTCTCAGGAATATGAAACCCTTGCACACATTTAATAACAGCAGAGATTGTTCTTTATTACTGTGAGATGTAGCCTAAGCATCAAATAAAGTGTCATGGTCTAATCCCATCTAACAGCCAAGCTCCATGCAGCAGTTCTTTCACTCCCACACCACTGGGATTGGGGAGAGAATTAGAAGAGTAAAATCTAGAAAATTTTGAGTTGAGATATAGACATTTAACAGGGAAAGCAAAATCCGCACACATGAAAAAAGCAAAACAAGGAATCCTTTCACTACTTCCCATGGGCAGGCAGGGGTTCAGCCATCCCCAGGAGAGCAGAGTCCCGTCATGCATGACGGTGACTTGGAAAGGAAAATGCCATCATTCCAAATACCCTCCCCTTCCTCCTTTTTCCCCCACTTTGTGTACTGAGCATGATGCCATATGGTCTGGAATATGCCTTTGTTCAGCTGGGATAACTTATCACAGTTTTGTCTCCTCCCAGCTTCCGATGCGCTCCCAACTTTTGTGCCACTGTGGCTGCATGAAAAGTAGAAATGACCTTGGCTCTGTGTAAGCCCTGCTCAGCAATAACACAACGTGTCTTTATTATCAACCCAGTGTTCAGGATGCTTAAATCCAAAACATAACCCTATGCAAGCCACCGTGAAGAAAATTTACTCATTAACCCAAAACCAGCACAAGAAGACAAACTTGTCTTGATTTTAATTTTAGTTTTATTATTAAATCAGTTCCCCTAAACAAACTATTTCTCAAAGAAAGAACTGGCAGATAGTTGGAATAAGGAGAAAACACAGACTGTATCGTGAGGCAAATTTTTAATAATGACCTAATTTTTTTCAGTTTTCATAGTTATCAAATGATTTGTTTACTAATTTATTAATGATGTTGTGAAAGTAATATTATTTATTTTCTGGACCATATCATCTGTGTTGTGTTTTTCAATGAGAAAATCACTTTCTAAACTATGACAACTTTTCTTTAGAGAAGAGCATCATGCTATTTTAAGAATTGTATGTGAAAAACAGCCTTTTGCTATTAGTGTTCATTATAATACAGAGCTGTCTCACACATATCCCAAGAGATGTAATCAGTTCTACTGAAATGCAACAATTTATGATACCCTTATATTTGGCTCTTCTTCTGAATGACCAACATTTTTTCTATACTCAGTATGGGAAAAGAATTTTAGGGGATAAAAACTCTTACCAAAACAAGGAATTACCTAATTACAACAGGTTGCACTAATTTTTTATGTTGTGCCACACCAATTTTTGTTTTAAAGCTTTTCCTACACACCTCACAAGTCCATTCTCCAGTGGGAGCCATTTCTTCAGCCCCTCTACATTGTGGGAAATGGCAGGTGGCACTGTGATGTTTTCTAATTGTTTTTCCACATTTTGCACATTGAAACAAAATATCCCATAGCATCTTTTTAAATGATGCCCTAGCACTCGGTAGGTCTGGTTTCCACAGCATGGACATGATGGACTTTTGTCCAGGACATTTCCTGCTGGTGTCCTCTGATGCCAGATCTGTGCTGCTCACCAGGGTAGGGGAGGTAGGCAGCAGAGAGTTTCCTGTTCTTCCTTGCTGCCCTCACCCTCTCCCTCACCACGGCTGAGGTTTCTTTCCATGGCAGGTTTAGAAGTGGGAATCTCATGTACCTTGGGATACCTGATAAAGACCCACAGTGTCATAGAACTCCAATCTCATCAAAACAATTTTGTCTTCCACCAGTTCACTGGATTGTGGTAAAATGTGTAGCCAGAATGTCATTCCAGTCAGAAGAACTGGCCTGTGTGGCCCTCAATGCATATACTAGCTTGTCAATGGGGCCACTTTGTCAACTTTGGTCAAATCAGTCAATCAGTGTGAGGGTAGTATAAGCCAACAGCATAACTTCAGTAACTGTCGAGCTGTGCCCAACTAAAAACCCATGGGCCAGGCTCTGAGAAACAAACACATTAAAATTGTTACCATAAATTTGTTTCATCTTATTTAGTGCCATTGCTGGTCAGTGAGTCCATGAAAAAGGGAGAGATTAATTAAACTACGTATCACTGGGACAGAGATCGACTCAGTTACCCCGGGGGTATTTGGTGGGACTACAGGGGGGTGTGACCTCTGCAGCTGAGCCCAGTTACAACAACAGTCTTGTCTTAAGAGAGTCATAGTTATTCCGCTATCAAATGGGGTCTAGATTCAGTCTACAGACCACCCAAACCATTTCTCTGTATATGTTTCTCTAGCACATCACCTCATGTTTATATTTACATAGGGCCTGAACTCACTAACTAAATTAACTTAGCTTTTTCTGGGGATCTGATGCAGAACAGCTGTACAGCACCAAAGAATCTGTCAACTGATGCATGTTAAATTAATCTTCTGGGACTCTGATGCCTCCTCACTCAAGGAAGTCCCCAGTGTTAGGGATCCAGGTGGAAGGTGATTATACAACATCCCATTTGTTGTACGATTATTCCCTTGTCTCCTTCATGGTTATTTTGGAAGGAAAGAGTAGGCTCAGACAGATAGATAGACATCACTTCTTTACCTATTTTTTAGCTTCAGTAAACACAGCTTCAGCAATTCATCCCATCCTACCATATGTTATGACCTATATCTAGGTCATATCTCTGGAGAGTCCAGGTCTGAGTGATTTTTCTAAAGAACTCTGATTACAAATTTAAAATGTTTTGGTATTGTTTATAAAATAAAATCAATTGAGGACTGCTTCAGGAATGATCTTAAGATGAGTAAGTCACACAGGAAGGAGTCCCAAGGCCTGCAATAGTGTAAATATCTTTGCACCTTCAGAGGAGGGTCATCCAGAAATAAAATCAGATTTATTATAATGGACCTCAAGATACGGTCAAAGGCTTTTAGAAAAGAAATTATGTGTTTATCTATGCAATTTAAAACATTTTACTGGTGAGTGAGGAGTCTCTGCAGATTCTAGAAATGAGATCTCTAAATGCACATATATGCTATCAGGATGCTAGGCGTTTAAGGAAGGTAGTGGTGCTTTTAGAACATCAGTAATAATAGTGAGTATTTTTTCTCTGTTTTCAAGGGGGTTGGGTGTCTGTTCTTCCCCCCTTCCCCCTTAGTAATTAAAATATTTTTAATAATACCATGATAAACTTTTTTTGTTAAAAAAGAAATCCAAACAAAACAAATTGCCCTCCCCCCAAAAAACCCCACAACAACTCAGAAACAACCAAAACCAAAACAAAGAGAAAAAGTCCACAAACCACATTAAAAAACCCAGATCCTTCTGAATCTTTGACTATTTTGATTCTTTTTTTTCAGAGAAATATGTCACAGAAACAAAGGAAAAAATTAGATTACAGCAAATTTTACAAGAACTAGTGGCTAAATACTGAGAAGAGACACAATAATGCTCACAGACAACACTGCAGGACAGAAAAAGTAGAAAGACTACTACAGTAGTCTTTTTTAGGATCCACACAGAACCTCAGTATAAAGCAACAAAACACGAAGTAATAAAAGTATTTTTGGTTCCACTACTGACAGAAAAAAAACATTTTGCAAAGCTTCTATGTATGTATAGTGACAGGAATTCAGAAGGTTAAAAGTGTGTATGTTGAGAAAATAAACCACAATGTGATCTTTCACTATTCCACTTACTAGATTTTCTTCTCATACACTTGAATATTTATATTTCATTTGAAATAAAGATTTGAATGGGATTTTTGACAGTCAGTCTCTTAAACACTAGAATTGAAACAATGTACAACTGAGAGATTGAGGCTGATGTGCCAAGCTTGAAGAGTTCCACCATTGTAACTATGTGCAAATTATTACATGAGAGGCTCAATACACAGGAAAAGTAATGTCATGCTCTGTACAGAGAAACAGTCCTGTCAATTGAGATAAACCTTTATTGTGTATTATCCACAATAGACTAAATGCTTCCCTGTTTGCTGGTCTTGGCAGAAGAGGTGACTTCATTGAGATAGCACTGTTTTTCATGTTTTCTGATGCATTGAAAATTATCTAACGCTATTCAAGTACTAAAAAATCAATCTGCTTTAGACCTGGTTTGTATAGATTCCTTTTCTTTTAAATCGCTGTTCATTCCATGAAAAGTAACAGAATGTCAGCTCACCCTTAACGTATTCAAAGCAGAAATAAAAATGGTTTATTTTGCACTCAGAAGAATTTAATTTTATACTTTATCCATTTTACTTTACACTGAAGTAGATTAGGTATGGTAGTTAGAGAAATGACATTTTCACTGAGAAATAACTTCTTAAGCTGTTCTCCAATGGTCACCTATAAATATCCAAATATCTCTTAATGTTTATTGCCATAGGTTATTAAAGACCTGATACTTTGTAATAGAGGTTTATTTTCATCCTGTAGAAAATTTGGTCATGTATTAGATGTTTTCATGTGTATTTTTTTTCAATCTACCCACATATCAAATAGATAAACTATACCAAGTCAAAAGAGCATGTCAGTATATGGTTAATTTAGTGTTTAAGAATATGCAGTAGTAACTCCAAAATAAAGTATGTAAAGTTAACTGTTTTACTTCATAAACATACTTCATTTATATGGTCAAATGTCTTGACTTTAAAGATATTTTGCAGCTCAGAAAGTACGTCACAATTCATTGCTTATTTGATTATATTATCTTACTTTTCTCAAAATTTTTTGATTGTTCTCTAAAAGATCAATATTTCTTAACATTTCTTTGGAAATAATATCTTAAAGAATTAATGAATTTTGATTGGTATTTGATTTTCCATTCATGCAAACACATGTGACACTGTTTCTTATCTATAATAAGTTAAGCTTTATCAAGAAAAAGCACATTGAGAATTCATTGCTCATTAGTCAGAAAGGGCAAAGCTTTAAACGGTTGTGTCTGTGAGGATTCAGAATATTGAAATCAAGTCATATGAATATTGGTGAATGTTTTGGCTGGTGATAGGACAGACACTCTAAAGCTGAATATGCTTTGCCCAAAGTTTCCATCAGCAGGCAGAGCAGAGAATGGCAAGTAGGTGCCTATGGATATTCTCAGTCTCTGGTAACAGAGAGAAACAGATATTCTCCCAGGCTCATCCTGGGAAAGCTCAGAGAAAGAATTAAAACAATTATTATCTCATCCCCTGCACCTGCTGCTTATAGAAAGATAGGTGGTTTCAAGTAGGTGGTGTTCCTTTGAGCAATGGTGTGAGAAATGCTGCTGAAGACCAATCAGGTCTTGGCTTCACGGTGCTGCCTATAAGTGTGATTTTCTATTAATAAAAGGTTCTTTGCCTTCTGAAATCATGGAGTCAACATGTTGCCTTCTTTCCTGTCCCCTATCTCATCGATGATAGGTGCCATGGGCTGCATTTTCAGCAAGTGTCTTTTTTTTCTTTCTTCCATTGGTACTGGCTCCTTCTGACTGACCCTGCAGATGGAAAGTGGACATTTTTAACAGGATTAATCTGACCAGTGCAGAGCCTCAAACAGAGGCTGCCGTGTCTGAAACTGACACCTGAAGTTCCTTTATAATCAATATGAACGGGAAAACACTTTAGGATTAAATTAATGTAATGTCATCTAAACAAACTCATCTATCAGATGACACCTTAAAAGAGTCTGCTCTCTTCAGTGACTTTGAAGGGTGCCAAAAGTGACTTTCTTGGATGCAGACACTTTCTAAATTTAGGTGAGTTAAGATCTCTATTTGAAAATGGACAACAAGAGGAAAAAGTATTTTTATAATGGCTGAAAATTGTTTAATTGTCATAAACCAGCTACAAGCATAGCAGTCTGTAACAATTTACAGCAATATTTCATATGCCACATGGGAAAGGCTATACTTCCAAACTTTGATAGAATAAAATTACTCACATTGTAAGAACTTTATTGAAAAGAAAAAAAAAAGGAATGGAAATTCCATCCTTTTTTCTCAATAAATATACACAGCTCTTTAATATAACAAGAGTGCTGACTCACATTCACTAATGAATTGTTAGTTTTAGAACAATATGCTGTGGCAGGTTCTTGTACTTGTTCTCTCAGACCAATAAAATGAGAACTGTCCTAGTTAGCATGTTACTGATTAGTTCAGTAGGAGAGGGAACACAAGAGGTTTTTTTGCCATTAAAATTAAAGAAGTTCCATTTTACTATTAAAATAGTACCTGTAATTCTGTTTCTCAGCTTATTAATTGATGCATGAAAAGCTTTGGACAAGGACATACTTTGAAGCGTTTCTTACTGTGTATTTAGTGAACTGCTATAGGCCTATCTATCCTTCTGTTATTGCAGCTTTTAAAGTTCTGAAATGGAAACGATTTTCTGTCATGAAGTGCTAGATACTATTTAAAGTCAACAAAATATGCCCAAGGACATTGAGTGTGATGTGTTCCTCTGTCATCTGTTTTACTCATGCAGCAGAGTCTATTTGACTAGCTTGCTGGATGGGAAAAGCAGAAATAAAACAGAAAAAAGTTGAAACCAATATTATTCTTTTTTACTTTGAAGACAAGGTGCTTTCAAAGTTATGTAGAACTTTGTGATTCTGACAGATACACACAATACAGAGTTAAGACTAGGCAAATAAAAACAATTTTATAGCCTACTTTGAGGAAGCTGTGGTCACCAGCCTTTTTAATGTTAAGAATCTAGAAATCATTTTATCCAACAGGTGAAACTTCCTCTGTCACTAAAAATTGATTTTTAGAAATAAACTGATATTTACTTACCCAAGAAAGGTAAAACTGCACTTCAACTGTTGTTAGGATTCTAACCTAATTTATATTAGTCAAATTAAGCTGAAGTCACTGATGCTACACAGCATGCATCTGGGGAGAAACAATATGTATATAACTATAGGAACTTACTATATATGCTCTCCAACACCTAATGAGCACAGCATGTTATTGTTTGAAGAAATAGTGTGGCTGTAAGATTTTGGCAATCTATAGACCAAATGAATGCTATTACTATGAACTTTACCCTTAAACCTCACATTTGGAATTAAGTACCTCAGATTATTTTTGTTGTTTTGACAACTATTTTATGAATTGTGTGCCTATACATACACACTATAACACAAACAAGAAAGCCAAGCAAAAAACAAGTTCAGTTGTATATATAGACTTTTATCGATCCATATATATTTATGACCATATAGAATTATATACATAAATGTAATAGTATGTTTGTATAGTGATATGTATGTATAGTGATATGTACACATGTGTGTGCCTCTGTGTGTGTGTGTGTGCATGTCACTTGTTTTCATAGGTCCTTTAAAGGCCTTGGATGAATAATAATATTAGGAAAAGTCAAGCAAAAGTTATCTAGTCCAATTTAGATGCTTTTTTTTAGGATCAAATGACTCAAACTCTGGAGGTACTTTTCCCACTCTTCTAAATGTAAAGCATTTGTGGGGTGACTTGTTTAGCCTCAAATATCTACTCATTCAACTTTGGGAGACTATCCAAAACCATTATCAATGAATGAATTCCCCACTTACATGTAAATATCAACAGATAGAGACAGCAATAGAAATAGAGAGCAACAGCTTCTGCAGTGGCTAGAGATAGAAAAGATATAGATTTAGACATGGATATAGATAGCTATAGATACAAATATAGCAACAACATAACCACCAAACCATTGTAATCTGTTCTGGGAACAGAAATTTTTGACTAAAATTTCTTTGACTACAACTTTGACTACAATAATTAGAAAAAAATTTCATGCTTATTTACACATTTTAATTGCTGCCTAATTGTCAAGGCACTTAAAACTGACTAAGATGCTACCTCTTCAAATTGAGAGCTGTCTAGAACTCACCTGTTTGTGACTTTTGAAAATCCTGGTCTGAACAGCAACCACCTTGACAAAGCCTACTCTAATCTAAACACACCATAATTCCTTGCATGGGCAATTTATCAGGCCTTTTCTGTCCTTTCCTAGCAAAAGCCACAGCCAAAAATTCAGCACAAAGCACAGGGGATGTGGCTGATTTCGTCAAGCTGGATGAAAGATCTGGACATGTTGGAAAACAGCCTTTGGTTTAGTTCCTTCATCTGAGGAAGCAAGTGATAAAAATAACTAGGCACAGAAAGGATCCAAAACTAGATTTCCTGAGACAATGATCTTGTCTAATACTTTCACTGAGGAAGGTTGATCCCTTAGCACTGAGGCTATAGTTTTGGGATAAATATATTATTCTGTGATCTTTGAATATATCTATCTTCAAAAATGTTAAAAATTAAATATGTCAAGACCTGGGAATAGAAGTCAGGTTGCCAGTGTATGCTTGAGCAGTTAGTTCCTAGAATTCAGAACTTCCTTTGTTCTCTTATAGCCCTTTTTGATACAGTGTCATATACAGGACCTGTACTGATAGCCTGCTCACTTTTATTTATATCTAGAAATAACTTACTGTAATTACTGTTCTGGAATGCAGTTCATGATTAATTTGAAAAACCCAAATATGCAATTTCTTGGATGATATGTAAAAAAGTGAGTACTATCATTATTATGCTCAGTTCAAAAACATCTTTATTCTCCGAAGACGTTTCAGTGCTCTGCATAGTAGGTGGCCCAAGTTTTAGTAATCTAAGCTCAAATGAGGGTGGAATTTGAGACGTTGCTGTGCCTGGTATCCCCTATTTTTTACTGCTATGCTGGTTTTCCGTATTTCCTTTCAAGCACTTTCAAATCCCCTGCTGCTTTGACATTTTTGTGTGGGAAATCTGTTTTTTCACTAATAACCAAGTTAGCCCCAAAACAGATTTTCTGAAATATTTTGCTGTACTTCATAAAGAACTCTGAACAAAACAGCTACTATGAATCTGTGAAAATGCAAACAATACCGAAGATATCAAAAGAGAAATTATTAGAGGGGACGTGTGGATTTGTATGGGTAGGTGTTACCAACAGTTAAACCCTGCTTTCAGATATGATGAGCATGCCTGTTACTAGGTTCTCCCAAAAAGCAAATATCTGTCAAGAAATGAAAACCTAAACCTGAAACAACATAATCAACATTGCAATGTTGTCACAGTCATAGAATCATAGACTGTATAGGTTGGAAGGGACCTTTACAGATCTAGTTCAACCCCCAAATGTTTTCAAAATCATGAAATGTAATTTATATGGCAATAAAAACAGCATCATTTTTATGTACTTGCACTTTGATATAGTCTTCTCTTATATGGTCACATTTTTTCCTATATATTTTCCCACCTAGCTTCTCATTCAGTTAACATCAGAGAAAGTTGCATTTTATTAACACTAAGTTTTTAAGACTAGGGATTTTTCTGTTGCCCAGTATCCAAACTATGATTTGAAGAAAGAATAAGAATTTCCTTATGTACTTTTTATGGTACTCATCACTTGCTAGCATGCTGAAGTTTTTTAAAGGCATCAATACATCCACTTTTATAACACTACTTTTCCATTATCTCTCCAGTAGGTAAACTTAGATAGATGCTAGAATGAACAGTGTAATGTTCTGTCCTTATTTAAACAAGTTAGGCATGGGTTTTTGCACCTTACTTTTCTTAAATACAATACGTAACTTAAATGCATTGACAGAATTTTTGTCAGAATTTCTGCCAGAAATATCCAGGTTTTTATGGCACTCATAAGCAGCATATAGACTGTAGGGACCCAGAAAAATCCAGGTAACTATTTTGCCTAGTATATTTGCCTATACCATGGATCTTCATGGCACAGGAAGTATAGGTCATTGTTCAATTCCCCAGACTCCATTCTTTAATTCTTTGTCTTGGTTACTAGAAAAACCACTATAACCTCTCTTACTTTAACCTTATTCTGCCAGAATTTGTTGAGATCAAATTTGCAGAGAAATGTGATATTTCCATGAGACGTGCTAACAAGACAAATCAGTTTTGAAGTTCACTTTCCCAACTGTTTTTACTAGCTCTCTTGTCCTTCTTTTTGCTTGTTAGTTTTAGGCTTGTTCACACCCTTTTCTTAGGAGTAGGATCACAAAATCCTGCATCCTTGAGTTCCCAAGGACCCTTATTTTTCAGCTGCCTCATCCCAGGCACCCTGAATAGGAGACTGGGGATTTTTCCAAAATCTGTTGTCTCCATTTTCAAAACGATATCACTAATCATGATTTCACTAATCCAGGTGAATACGTGGGGAAAAATTTTCCCCACGTATTCGCCTGGAGACAGATCCTTAGCTCACCACCAGTTTAATTACATACAGGTGAAGTCTTACGCGTGTTAGACCAACAAGTTTGTTGCCTTAGGCGTGAAATTCAGCCAGTGGGGCCCTGCTCCCCTCCTATTCCCAATTGCTGGCATCTTCTGCAGTGACCATGTGGCAGCCTCTGCTCTGCCCTGCTCTGGGTGCCAGCAAGCCTCTGCACGCTGTCAGGTGTGCCAGCTCCTGGAATAGGTGTTGGAGGGCAGCAGAGATGACCTCCAGCTCCGGGGAGCTGAGCCAGGAGGGTTGGTCTCCAGGGACAGCCCCAGCTCAGCACATAAGCTGAGGTGCTGTCTGTGTGCTCTGCCTGGCCAGCAGCCACACGGACAGCCAAGAGGTTTTGTAAATAAAGTCTAGAAAGCATGGAAGCAATCATTTGTTCATTTTCATCACAGGATTGCCAAAGATTTGTGCATGAACAAGCAAAAAGACAAGTATTGCACTATATAAACATTTGATCACACTTCCTGAGAGGCATGAGAACTCTCTTTCTTGGTGCCATGTGAGTTATCACCTGCAGGTGTTCATTTAACACTGGCTTGAAACTCCTTTCCTTGGAACTGCAGTAGAAAGGTCATTTATTACTACAAAAACTTTAAACAGCCTATCAATATGCTATTAAAATATTACTACTGTATCACTTTTTTACTTTTTCAAAGAATCTATTTCCTGGAATTTTTAATAGAAATATTATACCAAAGGAAATGTTTTAATAATAAGTTTGTGAAAGACTACTCATTTTCCAACTGACATTTTGTTAATTATCTCCCAATGTCACTAATATTAAGAGTTTTTACTCCAAAAATTGCTTCTGACTGGTAAGTGTTCTTTGATTTATTAGTGATTAAAAAGTCATTTATAACTGCAATAAGTGAATATGAAACTGATGTATATCTATTTACAGTAAATAATTTTGCTCTTGGTTTTGGTTTGGGGTTTTGTTTCATTTTTGTCTAATTTCTTTCTTTCCTCCTGTTTATTTTTCAGAACTTCCATTTTATTTATTTGTTTGTTTGTTTGTTTGTTTGTTTGTTTTTAGTTAATGGCTCAGCTTCTTTTTGTTTGGTTGAAGTCTGTGTTACTCAGTGTCACACCAGGTTAGCCACAAAAGCAGCTTACAAGATGTGGAAAAAGACAGCCATGATACCTTATAAATTGCCATTTTAAATGCTGGCAAGCTGTTATAGAAAGTGGGGGAAATTAAATTTCCCTGAACACTTGCACCTGAAGAACATTCACAAAAGTCATTGATTGCTGCAGAAAAGACAACATGATGTATTGCATGGGTTAGTGCATTTATTTACTCCATCATTTCCAGTCTTGAAATCTCTGTGTAAAAGTATCCACTGGGAGATCTTGGTATTAAGATACAGAGGATATAGATAAGTGGCATTCATGCTAATATTCAGAACCAGAACATGGCTAATCTTAGAGGTCATGTCACCACCCTCTGGATATTCTTCACAGTGTAGGGCTAACAAACATGGTTTTAATTTGTATTATTAAAATCCAATAATTTTTCAGTGGATTTTTTTTAGGGGGAAAGTAAGTATTTTCTGAGAAAAAAAAAGTGTTTTTCTCAGCTTTTATTGCTATCTATAGAAAAACAAAAAAAAAGTTGCATATACAGTTCACCTATAACAAATCAACAGAACTCAGAAAGGTCGGGGACAAAGTAGAATTCTCCACATTGGTTATATTTCTCATAACAGAAGTAGAGCTGTGTGACATTGCTTTTACTATCCTATTCATATATTTTTGCTGCTAAATCAGCTATATTACATCTTGAAGTTCTAGTCCTTCAAGAAGCATGATTTATAGAAGACTAGTGGACGGAATTAGAGCTTCTGTAACACAAGGACTAAAAAAATACACTGTATAATTTCTGTTCTTTTGCTGAACTGGGGGTATTTGTTTAAGTTGTGTATTTAGTACTATTGCCATGAAGCAAAATATTCTCAGGTCAAATATACTTAAATAAAAAATATATTTTTATTCTTTCTTGCTTTTTTAATCCTTTCACTCCCAATACATATATTTATATATATATACACATATGAAGGTGAAGTTGGTAATTTTTTTTAAATCTACTATTTTTATAATATTTTAAAACACTCTGAACTCAAGTTGTATTACAATAAATTACTTGGTTAAATGCTCTACACTGTAAAAAAAAAAGCACAGAAAATAGAAATTTATATATTTTTTAGTTGCATCCCTAGAAAAAACCCATAAAACTATCACTCTTCATGGCTTAGCAGAATACAGACATGTTAGAAAATATGACTCCTTAGTCATATGTCCCAGTGAGCACTGGAACCTAATGCTTTCCTAAAATGCATTGGGAAAATTCAGTGCTCTATAATCCTCTGAAACTCGAACTCTAGTTCTTGGTCAGAGCACCTGCTTATTAGTGGAAAAATGGTGCAAAGGGAAGAAATACTGATATGTTAATTCTTCATTATTTTTCTTAAGTATTTCAACAAACCTTAAATTTATAGCATGTAAACTCACTTTTAGCAAGAATGAGTTGCACTAGAATATTTTTTCTTTCCTTTTTTTATGTTGAAACTATTGGTTCACACAGAGACCAAGTTGCTTGATTTAACTAGATAGAAGTAATAGCTTTTATACTGAGAGAAAATATGGGGAATTAACTGGTGTCTAACATAAATGACACTTTTGTATCTTTCAGATCTTCATACACAACCAGCTGGAAAGCAGGCAGACAAAATCCTGGGAGTACTGGATAAAAACAGTAGTTGATGATCTGTCACAAAATAATTTCCTTCCCTCAGTAAAATGTTCTTTAGAAGGTGATATAAGGAGATTAAGATGATGGATGATGTTACTGTCACAGTCTAAACAGTACTGGTATTTCACTGGTCAGATGTGTAAGGATGAAAGTCACCTGGAAGTTCTTCAGTTTTTGGTTTTGCAGTTTTGATACATTTTGTTAAGGCCCAACACAAAAAAAAACCCAAAACAACCTAAATTAAAGTGGCCATACACAATAATAATACTGATTCTTTCTTATCTTTCATATCACATCAGAACAGTGCTGACTGAACACTTTTAACAACTTCTCAATATAAACAAATGGACAGGTAAAAATCCTGCTTCAGAATTATTTGCTACACAGAGAAGCTGCTATTTCTTATGAAGGCACTTATTTTTTTCCAATTTTATGTGAAAAAACCACTTTTTTAATATTTTAAACTTTGTGAAAAAGTGTCTTCATTAATGGCTTGGGTGATGTGGTGGAGTGCTCTCTCAATGAGACTGCAAGGTTGCCTGTGTGGAGTGGTCACTATGCTGTAGGTTCAGAATGGCTTCGCCAGGCTGGAGAAGTTGGTTGACAGAAAAGTCATTAAGTTCTACAGAGGCAAGTGCATAGCCTTGTATCTGTGATGAAATTACCACATGAACAGTAGAAACTGGATAGAAAGCAGTGCCAATGAAAATGAGCTAATGTACATCTTGAATGAGTTGAACCCCTCTAGCAAAGAAGCCAAGCTGTTGCCAGTAGCTCCAGGGAGGTGAACCTTTCCATATGTCCAACAGTTCTGAGACCCCACCTGGAGTATTGTGTCTTGTCATACTGGAACAAGTCCAATGGAAAGGCAGCAAGATGATTGAAGGTTCATGACTTGGAAGGAAAGGATGAGAGAACTGCAATTATTCAACCTCAAGAAAACAAGGCAACAAATGAGGGGTGAAGAGAAGACAGAGCCAGACTGTCTGCTCCAAGGTGCACAGGGAAGAGAGGCAGTCGATAAAAGTTGGAGCAAAGAAATTCTGACTGAATACAAAATGAAATTTTTTTCTCATAAGGATGGTCAAACACTGGAACAGGTTGCCTAAAGTTGTTATGGCATCTCAATCACTGAACCAAAACCAGATCTGTACATGTGCCTGAGCAACCTGATCTAGTTGGACCTTCTGTGAAGGGAGGGTCAGACTAGGAGATCTCCAGACATCTCTGTAACAGAAAATGCTCTATGATTCTGGGAAAGGAATCCATGCTTTTTCCTTAAAAAAAACCCAACTTACTGTTTACCTGTGGTAACAGTCAATACCTTTCTAGATCTGGGCATAAGGATCAGACATTTGGTGCTTCCTTACAACTTCTTTGCTTCTGCAACTTGTATTTTTTCCTCTATCATTCCATCAGAGTTATTATATGGTATGTAAATTCTATTTGCTAGTCTTTAAATAGCCAACAACTCTTCCCTTTTCCTCATATTGTATAACTGTCTTCAAGCCTTCTCTGCTGCTAAATAATAAAAATGGAAGGGAAAAAATTATAACATGACAGCGATATGAGATCTCTGACTCTTGCTGGCTGTAAATGTGTATCTCTATCAAAATTGGGATCATAGTCACTTGGCAGCTGAAATCCTCTGAAACATGACATTCATTCTTTTTACATTTTAATAGACAAGTTTGATTTGTTAAATCACATCACACTGTTCCTTTACAGTATAGCATCACATACACTGTCCATTTTATTAGTGTCCTTGTATACAATCAGGCCTTTGAAAGTTTATAGACAAGGAATCAGAAACCTGATTAGAATGAATAGGTTTTGATCTTGCCAATGTTGTAGCACCACTGGTTAGTTACCCCTAAACTGCTACTGTTGTCTCCTGTTGTACTCATATGTACACAGATATCAATGTTAGACATGCCTGCTGATGCACATTTCTATTCTTTGTATGACTGGACTTGATGGATTTCAGTCATTGGGTGACTGCTTTTGACTGTCCAGTGTGAATATGAGCTGTTGGTATAGAGAGATGAATGCATGAGCACCAAGGACTGTGATCTGAAGTCCCATTAAAGTCAATGGGAATTTATCATCTGAAAGCAAGAAAATTCCTGTCAGAACTAGGTCCTTAGAGTCCTAGGACTCAGACACTTTTTGTCTCATGAAAAACTGACAGAATTTCTCCTCAAACAGACAAAACCTGCAAAATATGATTAACAGTACCTGGACAGAGATATTATGAAGCCATTCCTTCTGATGTTACAAGAGGTAGAAAAAGAAAAGGTGGGATAACTCTTTTAGTGTGCTGCTGGTGCCCTATGGGAGAGTAATAGCGTATAATAGTGGTATACTGATAGCACTAATTAACCAGGGCTATCAAGCTGCTGAGTGATGTAGAAGGAAAAAAAATATTGAGGAAAAATAGAAACAATGAAGAACAATAGGGTAGAAAAAGAGCTGAGGAAACAAGCAGAACTGACATGGAACAAATTATTTTTCAGGGACAAGACTGCTTGAAAAAATTGATCATCTTGAAGGGAAAAGTAAACCATTGATTCAAAAGCAAAAGAACATGGTAGCAAAATTGGATTGAACATATGTGTCCTCATAGAGATGAATGGAAGCAAGATGAAAAATATGAGACGAAAAAGAAAATTGTCATCTTCAAATTTCCAACTCTCCAGTGATACAGGGACACATAGAAATGGTATAATAATAGTATTTTTTTTTTCCAAGACATACTAAAACAACTGCAAACCTAGACAGATTTTAACAGTGAAGGCAGAAAACCTGGGAATCAATGGACGGCAGCTCATGCAGTTTTAACTAGTTGCAGCCATGTAAATGGCAGTTCCCTACAGATATTGTTTAGTCTTGTCTGCACCTTGGGGTGTCTAAGCTAAAAGTTGTATTATAAAATCATATACTGGTAAAATGTTAAGGTTTGGAAAGAACCTTAAAAGTCATCTAGTCCCAATTCCTGCAATGGGAAGGGACACCTCTCACTTGATCAGGTTGCTCATGTCCTTGTCCAAACTGGCCTTGAACACTTCCAGGGTTGGGGCATTCACAGCCTCCCTGAGCAATCTGTTCCAGTGTCTTATCACCCCTACAATGAAAAAATTTCTTCCTAATATCCAGCCTGAATTCCCCCTCTTTCAATTTGCACCCATTACTCCTTGTCCTATTATCTACAGTGTACAATTATTCTGTTTTGTAATATTCTTTCCAATTAGTAGTCAAGCTATATTAAATTTTATTTTATTGTGAGAGTTTAATGAGACTAGCCATAATCATGTACATTTCATTAGCATTTCTCTTACCATTATTATGATGCTAAAGTCAGGACAACTTGAAGTGAAAGACTGAAACATAGTTTCATAGGGAACCTCAACATAGGGAGGTTGCAAAGCTTTTTTTTCTGACAATGTAATTGAATTACTGGGATAGACAGGCTCAAATAATACAATATTTGTGTTGCAAAACAATATGTACTCCGGGGGTTTTATCAGTTTTAGTTTGGCTCTTGTTAAATGTCAAGGTATGTTTCTCTGAATAGAAAACAGCTGAGGATCCTCAGAATGACACAGCATATTTTTCATAGATCATATTACAGTACTCTACATACCCGTATTACTACAATCTAAAAAGGCTTTGAGTGAATTTGAACATGTCCATTTCTATAAATAATCTTATAAAAAATGAAAACATGCAAAGTAGCAATGATATTCAATTAGCTCTTATTTAGGTATTTTCTTTTATGATCCCTCAATAACAGACTCGATAATAAAAATAAATATATAGCAGATTGGTAGATAGAGAATGGCTTTGTGAAACACACCAGCTCAAACTGTTACATTACTATTTCAGTACTTTGTTTACTTCACATAGAAATCACAAGTGAGTGAAATAATACAATCTAAATATAAATAATCTTAAATATATGTTAGCTCAGACACATGGATATGAGAATATGATGTGTGGGAAACATTAACTGCAGGGCAAATCATGCTGAGACTATAAAACTTTGAAGGGTGATGGACATGCCTCTGTTGGAAGTAGTCACACCTCACAGTGGTCACACCTCACAGGTCATAGTGCAGAAGCAGGTCCGGCATGTAGGCAGTATATTTCTAAGGAGCAATATTCCTCAACTGAGAAAATCACTTCCTACTTAGGCCAGAGCTTTAAAGCTAATTTGGCAACCAAAATAGTCTTTGAAGTAGTTTACGTGTTTTGATCATCAAGTTCTTCAGAAACTCTGGTACCACTCAAGCTGTGTTTGCTGGAGTTCCAATCCTCTCAAAATAATCAAAGGAAAAGGAGTTAGAAACATCAGATTATCCATTTACTAAAGCATGGGCTCATTCCCCATCCTGATCAGGTCTGGTTCAAAGGCTGGTGTCTTCTTTGGGGTCACAGTCCAAAAAATAATCTTCTGTTACCAGTTCCTCATATAAAAGATTTCCCTCTCTCATAATTTTGGTAGGAACAATTTAGTTCTGCTGTTGCTTCGTGGTTGATCCCAGTGAATACTGGAGGCAGTACCTTGTGCTAGTACCAATGATTAAAGAGATCAAGGAATCTCAGATTGCTATGACCACTCAGTTGCTTGAAACATCAACATGTTTGTATCATTGTCTTCTGCAATGCAGAGAAATACATTTCAACAATACTTTTCTTTCACTTATGCTAAATTCCCCTGCAAGACTGTGTGACTATTGCTAGTATGAAATACTAGCATTTTCCACTTGATAGGGTTTTCTAAGAAATGCAGTACTGTAGAAAAGAAAGGAGGTGAGGAATCAAAGTCTCTCATTGTTATTGATCAGTATCTTGCATATGTCTGCTCTTTTGCAGAGGCATATGTATGTATATGTGTATACTGTATATGCGTATACAGATTATTTATGATAGAAAAAAATTATTTATATTAAAAATTCTATGCCATTATCAAACAGCACCTTCCCATCTTAAAAACATACTAATACCAAATGTATCAAAATACTGTCTTATGTATTTAAGACACAGTCTAGTGATGGACTTGCAAGTGTTATGTTAATGGTTGAACTCAATGATTTTAAGGGTATTTTTTTCAATTTGTATGATTCTCTGATTCAGTGTGTTCCTGAGAGGGCAGTTGAGAGAATTATTACATGTCAGATTTCTCACTGACAGCATAAATGATTGAAATTTACAGGAGCAAAATCTTGCTCAAGTATTTCATAAGCAGCAGGAGCTGTATTTCACAAAGAGTGAGTTTCATCAAGTTAGTGATTTCATTGTTCAGGTTTTATTATTATTCTCAATTGAATTTTGTGGACATGATAATGATATATATCAAATTAATATCCATGCAGCAAAAGCTGCATTTCTTATTCTTAGGAACTTATTTGAAATTGTCTTTAGTATAATGAACTTTGTTTTTTAGTGATTTGTATTTTCCAACAAATTTTGTTAGTTTACAACCTTAAAAAACAAATGCATAGAGGAAGGTTCTTTTAATATTGAATAAGTAATATTTTCTTATTGATATATGTTGATTATATCTTTGCAATATCTGAGTTTTACTTCCCTCCTTGTCTATGGTATTTAATAAATCCCTCTAGTTTTATTAAATCAATGAAGTTAATGAAGTTATAGAGATTAGGATTCCATTCCAGTAAACAAATATAAAATACAGGGGAAATATCAATCTGTCGAAATATCTATTGATCTAGCTATCTATAGGGCATCACCCATCTGGTTCAGTTCTATGGTATCAAACACCTTGTCATGTATAAAAACTGGAGCAAAACCGCATGACCAACTTTTAAAAATTCTTGATTTCTTTACCAAGTTGTAGTGTAAAAGGTCACACTCTATATAGTGGAAAAACAGAGCACATGCAGTGAAAAAAACTATGTTCTTTGGCAAACAGAACAGAAGAATTGCTGCAGATAAATAGTGGCATTGATGAGGCATACCATCCTTAAACCAGGGGCAGCGCTAGAGGTATTTGTATTTCCCCTCCGTTTTTCATTCATCACCTGTTCCCTCATCATTTAACTTCCATGTTACTACCTCTGTTTTGACAGCGTATGGGGTGATTTACATTTGCTGCATGTATGTTTTTGTTCCCTTCATCACTCTATTAAGCAGCTCTGCCCAGGTTTCAAGAGTGTTTTCTGACTGTTTCTGATTTGCAGCTACATGTCCAGAACCGTGGGTTCATCTGTGCCTGTATTGTCAAAGCATTTGCGTTATCTTGCGCTCACACAGTTCAGGTACTGTGTTGCAACCTGCATTGTATCTATCTTGATAAAAACATAGGCTGTATCTCTGTGTATGTGAAATTGCAATTATTGTGGGGTTTTGCCAGTGTTCATCTTGTATTCTACCACTCTCTGCTGTCACAAGAACTTCTGGGTGTAAAACTGAGGCTTGAGCAAGAGAAAGCTTTAAAAGAGAAATTCTCTCTGGGTTTTGAGTGAGTAGGAGTATAACAAGAGCTGATCTGCAGCATATGTTGAAGCAATGACACAATTGAAAGACTGGAGTGTTTGCTGTGGGCATGCTCAGACTGTGGAGAAATGCAGGTCAGCACTCCCCCTGGGATACTCTGGAGACCCATCAGCCTCTCCTGCTGATGATTTTCTTTTAGCAAACAACTGTTTACTGTCATGGAGCTGGAACATGGTAGTGGATCCAGCTCCACATCCATGATCACAAGCCAGAAAATACTTCTCTGTCTCACTGCATATACAGAGAGTGACTGAGGAGTCGTACTGTCCCAAATTCTGGACTAACTAGAACTCTCTCAGAGAACAAATATGATTTCATGGTAAATAAAATACAGAAAAAACCCCAGGAGTTGACAAAGCCCTGTTTTAATGGAGGTTCTGGAACTATTTTGCCATTGAGTGGTGTTACACATTTCAGGAGAGTGCACCAGAACCTACTAGTGAATGGACAGCGGTGTTGTATTAGTCCTGTCCACATGCTTCTGCAAAATCACCATATTTTTCTGTCGGATGGAAACCAGACTATTATAAAAGTAAGAAATTGAAACATGATTACTTTTCTGGATGTGTTTTATATCTGCAGGAAAGACATTCATCTCACTTTGCTTCACTGTCTTGTATTTTTGCGAATTTTGTTAAACAGCAAAATATGAGGCCCAGAATGACAGTGTCTAAAAATCAATTCAGTGTTGATGTGGACAGGTTAAAAAAATGCCACAATCCATGTAGAGTTCCAAAAAGTGCTTTGGCACTGGTATTGAACATTACAACATATAATTTACTGGCAGGTGGTCCATAGAGCAGGGTTCACAGCTCACAGATGTCCTCAGGAAGTGCTGACTGCATAAACACTGGACAGAAAATCACTGGCTTAGTTAACAGTTCTTCAGAAAATATTTTAGCTCATGAGTCAATAGTATCATGCTGTTGAAAAATATAAAAAGCAGCACACAGATGTATATGAACAGGAGGGAAAAAATAATAAAAAAGAAGAAATAAATGAAAGAAAAAAACATGGAGGAAAGAAAGAGAAAGAGAAAGAGACAGAAAGAAAGAAAGAAAGAAAGAAAGAAAGAAAGAAAGAAAGAAAGAAAGAAAGAAAGAAAGAAAGAAAGAAAGAAAGAAAGAAAGAAAAGAAAGAGAAAGAAAGACTTGCTTTATGCAGTACACAGAGAGATGACTTCCAACCCTGAAGATGCTCCAACTTCAAGAACACGAAAAGCTTTCAAAAAGTAATAGAATAATCTCTCATGGCAGATGGGAAGTAAAAAACAGCTTAAATTGCAGTGAGACAATGCAAGTCTTGGTAATGATAAGGGTGGTAACCATTAAACAGACTGCCTGGCAAAGTTAAAGCCTTTGTCACAGAAAATGTGGTGGAACTATTTTATAGCTGAGGAAAAAAAAAGCCTGAAAAAATATATGGAAGAAGAAATGGAAATTAGAGACGGAAAGAGGTTTTTATACCATACTAATTTTTGTAAATAAACATCTGAATTTTGTTCCAACTTCAAATATGGATGTTTCAATACTATATTCAGTAACACTTTATTCAATGACTATTTCCTAAAGAACATATCACTCTCCATATTTAGCATCAAACAAAAAGTTTCATGATTTCTAAAATAATGTCTTAAGCATGATCATAGAAAATAGTTTTGTGTCTATTTCATCTCTGTGGTCAAATGAATCCTTAAATGTGTTTGCTTAAATAGTATGTTATGTGTATTTCCTCTCTATAGCCCAAATCTGGTTGTTGTGGTATTCATATGGAGGAGGGAGCTTTCATCTTCCTCCTTCTGGCAGAGGAAGATGCTGAATACGGTCTTCTGGTATGTGAAGTTTGGATGTATGCTCTAGATCAGTTTGAAATATTGAGTTATGTAAGTCCCAATTCTTTTATCTTTACTTTCCCATTAATTTATTCGGTATTCCTACTGTTTCAAAACCACACACAAAAATTAGCACTAAAAATCCTATTGAAAATACTGCTATTTTCAATGACATTTGCTGATTTTACATTGACATAGTCAGTTTACAATTCCTATTAACACTTGCTGAGGTTATAGATTTGTAATCCAAAATGGTTTGACATCATTGTCAATAACTATTCTTTACAGATCCTTGAAATTAAAATGGCATTTTAAAAAGTAAAAATTTCAATACTGATCTCCATGAAATGCTGGTGTTTAAACAGAATGCTGTTTTCAAGAATAACCTTGAGCTCAGCTTTGAAAAGAGAAAATCTTTCCTGTTTTCTGTGACAAATGTGAAGAGTTAATGCTTGGGAAGTGCCGAGATAAATGCTTATTGATGACTCAGTTAACATCTTGGAGTGAGCAGAATATAAACAGGCAAAATATGTCCTCTTTTTTATAGCTCAACAAGCGAGTCATAAAAAAAGGAAATGTAATGGAATGAAATCAAAACAAACAAAAAAATTCTCAGACTGTGGTGCTGATGACTCATTTTCAGCCTCCTTTTCAAATTGTCACTTTATTTTCTAAATTGGACTCCGCACCCGCAACTGCTTGTGTGACATTTATAAATGAAAATGTGGGACTTAATTAGGTAAGCACTCCCAACGTTTCGTGTGCGTCTTACATGCATTTAGTTCCATCTTTGGATGCGCAAGACAAACTGTTTCTAGCTAAGGTGAAGAGTGCCCGGTGGCAGCGAGGCGCTGAGTCACAGGGCAGGCAGCCGGGGCTCCGTGCCGTCCGCCGGGGCTGGGGACTGATGCCACCCCTCGGTGCCCAGGGGACGCGGCTGTCGGGACCTCGCTCCGCTCGGACGCAGGCTGAGATCTACAGTAGCTGCTAGATGAGTGAAGAGGACCATCAGCTCCACAGCAGCCCAGCAGCAGCTGGCATTGCAGAGGAATTTCAATTAGTCAGGTGACAATCAGCTGCAGTCCCCAAGGAGACAGCTACCACCTCTCCTGCACAGTGCCCTGTCACTGCTACAAAAAGCTCAGTTGTGACACCACTTACAACATCAGGTGTAAAAGTAGCTACTTGGAGGCACTTGTCCTCTCTGCATGGTTTAACTTAAAAATTGAGATCTTCTATTCTGTGTTTGAATATGAATGAGTCAGTCGTAAACAAAGAACTAAAATAGATGAGTCTGGCGTGGAGAGGTAGCTGAGTCATTCTATAAACCCTGTCCCTTAAATGTAAATGGCAGAGATTTTCTTTTTTGACACAATAATTGCTATTTTAGCTTAATGAGCTATGAGGTTTTTGCAGCGAATTGGCTCCTTAAAGTGACTGTCCCATTCAGTGCCCCCACTTTTAAACTTTTCTATCCATGATTTCACTTCTTGATCACTGTGAAGAGAAACTCAAAATATTTTCTTCAGGAACTTTCTTTTCATTTTAGCTATTTATTTTAATAAACAGTGTTTGAATTTTGCACCTCTTGATCTTATGAAGATAGCATTTCTTCATTGCACTATGCCTCTTATACCATTTAAAAAGGGGGACACAATCAAATGTTGATATTAAATCTTTGGAGTTTTGATTCAGAGGAAGAGGTTATCACAGAAGAGAATTGTTTCTAGTGTGGATTAAAATAGCTAAAATAGTACCAGAAAACATTACAGGTTTCAGCAAACATATCCACTGTTTGAGAAAAACTTTCCACAAAACATGAAATAAAATTTATTTTCCTTCCTCACTACAACTTTGAAAAGACACTATATTAATAAAGCAATATTATTCCACAGAAACTGATAAAATGTATCTTCTTTGCATTATACTTATACACAATATTGTACATATGCTTTAAAATAGAAGAAAGAAAACTATTTTCTTAAAAAACCTTACCTAGATATAGTTACTGCTTTAAAAGGCTAAAGAAATTGTAACGTCATCTAATAAATACCTGGAAAAAATTAATACTGTTTTGGATGCATATTTCCACAAAAAATTTATTGCAAGCCAAATAAAAATCTAAATCAGAACATGTTTCTCCTGTTACACTTGATAACATTAGTAGTAGCCACACAAGACAGGATGTTTAAAATCAGCAGAGAACAGGATTTTCCAGAGTAACAGGTTGCAGCATTAGTTGGCAAACACTATTCTTGGCTCCACAAGTAGAAACGTTGAGTATAAAACAGTGATTTTATTGCATTCAGAGCTGATAAATCCTTGGCATTTCAAATGTGGGGCAATGCAAGTTCAAAGGAGGGGTTCAACTAAAGAGATTCTCAGGGAGAGCAGGAGGCTTTTCAAAGGTCTGGAAAAATCAAACACTGAAAGGAAGATGAAAGGTTTAAGTATATTTAGAGTAAGGAAAGGAAAAGACAAGTAGCAGTGTTCATATATATAAAACATAGCTTTTAAAGAGTTTATTCCTTTTCAAAACTCACTTCAGGTCAGACATTAAACAGCAGAAGAGAAGGTCTGTGTTGGGATGTGCAGCAGAGGGGACTGTGGAGTACTTTAGCTGTTTCTTGGGAGGCTGTGACAACTCCCTCAGATCCTCTTCCTTAGAATAGGTTGTAAAGGTGTTTGCTCAGAAATGGCACAGATATAGCTGACCCAACATTTGCAAAGGAGGTGGGAGTAAAAACTCTCTTTTAATTTTGTTCAGACTCAATTTCTGCTGTTTTGGTGACTTTATTATCCAGCTTCATTCTACATATTATTATGCAGAAAATAAAATCATGAAGTAATTAATTCAGAAAGCTGAATTCAAAGCAAAATTTTTGGAAAAACTGAAACACAGGGCTATGTCTAGGAAATTATTAACACTTTCATTTAAAATTTACAGCAAGTATTTTCAGATTGAATAATATTTTATCTTCAAATGTTTTAACTTTCCCATAATTATTATATTATTACTCTATATAATTATTTCATTGCTTGCATTTTAAACATCACATGTGTAAATACCAGTATTAGGCATTAACAACAAGGTTGATAAATGTAATTTCATGGTGCCAGCTTGGGTTAGTGATGGCTTTAGAAATTTCATGCCAATCCAATTAAATACTACAAAATATAGCTGTGAATTCTTTTTCTTTTTTCAATCTCCTTAAATATTTAACACTGCTCAATGAGACAAATTATAAAGTAATTTTAAGAATTATAATGGATGGCAATTACATCTGTATTTCATATTTTCATTATTCTAATTATCCTTACAATAGACGTTCTGCCTCATTGTTCTCATGACAGTTTGCCAGAGAAGTGCTGTATGAGAATGCTAATAACTTGCCACATCCCCTCTTTGACAGTTGATAGTAAACCTCAACTATATGATTTTACTGAGGTTCAGCAGGTCCATATCACTTCAAATGGTAGCAAGCCACATGGAAGAACTAAGAATGGAATAGATATCAGAATACAGAAAAGGCTGGGCCATGCTTTTTAAATTGCATCTAATTTTTTTAAAACACTAAATATTTCAATTTAAGTATGTATTTTAAAACTATAGGGTTAAGGATATACTAGCCAATTTTTGAAATAAACAATTTCCAGCTATGGTTTATCTAGGAAATTGATCACAGGGGTCCCATATATTTTATCTGATAAATATTCTTTTTTAATATTCAACCAGCTAAACATCACATGTCCTTTTGATCAAAATTGATTTAACCTTTGTCTTTCCATGTATTTCCTCAATAATCAATCAGATTTTCTTTGGCTAAATTCTGTTTAGAAATATAGTATCTTAATAAAATGTAATTGGTTTATTTAATATTAATATACTCATATACGAAATCCTGAGCTGGATCCATCTCTGGGATCCCCAGCAGGGGAAGGACATTGAACTGTTGGAGCAAGACCAGAGGAAGGCCACCAAGTTGATTAGTGGGATGGAGCACCTTTCTGACAGAGAAAGGCTAGGAGAATTGGATTGTTCAGCCTGTAGAAGAGAAGGCTAAAGGATGATCCAGTCGTGTCCTTCCAGTACGTGAAGAGACCCTACAGGAAAGCTGGAGAGGGACTTTCTACAACAGCTTGTAGTGACAGGACAAGGGGGAATGGCCTCAGACTGAAAGAGAGTAGGGTGAGATTTGATATCAGAAAGAAATTCTTTGCTGTGAGGGTGGTGAGGCACAGGAACAGGTTGCCCAGAGAAGTTTTGGATGACCCATCTCTGAAAGTGTTCAAGGTCAGGTTGGATGAGGCTCTGAGCAAGCTGGTCTACTGGAAGGGGTCCCTGCTATCTTAAAAGGGTTGGACCCAGGTGACCTTTAAGGTCCCTTCCAACCCAAATAATTCTATGATCCTATGATATCTATTGCCCAGCATAATTTTGCATATTCATTTCAGCATTTCATAAATGAAGCTGGTGGATAATCATCTCACTCTGTAAAATATAAATATTCATTTCATTTTAAGTTCACCATCTTAGACATTCTGGCTTTCTTAAATGTGAGAAGGTGTTTAAGCGCTATGCAGTGATGGGCTCAAAGTATTTAATGAGTCACTTATTCAGTGTGAAAGATAAAAATAAGAAGCATGTTGCTAATCATCTAACCTTAATTTCTATGATTCTCCAAATTCCCAAGTTCATGAGAAACAGGCTTAATCTTGGAAGCAGGCTGAAATTAATTGTTGTGGATCAAAAGTCGATTCTGTCTTTGGATGAGAATGAATTAACTGATCTTTGTGGAGTGGATTATTATGGTTTAAAAGAAAACAGCTGAAAGAAAGAAGAAAAATAAGGACTCAGTCTTGGATTTGACAGAAGTTACTGAAACAATAGAATTGGCACAAGAAATAAAACTTCCTTGCTACTTTATAGTATCCTTCTTTAGGGAAAATTTCAGCATTTCTTGTGGGTTTACTAGAGGCTATTGCCATAAAACAGAGGGGTTGCATAACAGTGCTGTGTTGAAGAACTGAATTTGAGACAAGATCAGGATTTTCATCCACTTAATTCAGCTCAAGATGTCGTTTTTGATGGAGACATCTTATCTGCCTAAACATTTGGCACAAACATTTCATTTTATTAATTTAGTGTTATTTGAAAACAGGAAGGAGTTCAGGGCAAAAGAGGAGATATTTACACTTTTACAGACCTGGGTCACAAGCCTGTTCTCCTCCTGTTTCTTGTTCTAACATAATTTACATTGGAATGTAACTCAATTCAAGTACTAAATTCAGCCTACTGAAGCACTTCTGACTGTTGAATCCTGGATATCAGATGAAGCCAAATGTCACAGGAGGATGAATTAGTCATGTTCCTGCACTCATGATCATCATGAACCTGGAATTCTTTGAAGCAGTAGTAGTGAAATAATTCATCTCCCTGGTCCCTTTGTCAGTTAATTCAAATGTCAATGGACAATTAGAGTTTCTGCACTCCAACGTTCTTTACTATATCAATCTTCATGGCTCCTCAACAGCCTCACCTGACTGAGACTCCAAAAACTTACAGATATTTTGTGAATTCTTAATCAAAGAAATTGCCCAAATATTGTGATAATTCACATAACAAAGTTGCACACCTGCCCAACTAAAGTGACTATATTTTATAGTCAGTTACCAGACCCATCCTTTTTCTTGAACAATAATGTTAAATCACCTGTCTTCAAAAGTCTATTAAAACATCCTGACACTGTCACCTAGGAATTTTAATTGTGTATGTAAAATTCATTGGACCTCAATGATTATCTTTCAGTTTGTTCTATCTTTCACTCTTACCCATCTATCATGATGTACTTAATAACTTGATGTAAAACACAGCCCAAATCAAAATATTCAATATTTTCTACATTTTATTTTTGCTGTGTATCTGTCTGTATAGATAAGGTGTCTTTGTATATTCTGAAATTCTGTATATTCATGCGACCAAGCTTAATATCTGTGGTGCAACAAAGTTAAAAAGAAATAGCAAAACCTCAGAATAAGAAAGCATTCATGATCTCTTGCTTAGATTCAGTTTTGTAGATATCACTTTTTCCTAAGAGGCTACTTTTAAAATTAATTTGGGAACTTAGCTCATACCTTTCTGGAGTTTGAAATTTTGTGTAAAATTGTCCCAAGCAGTCTTCAAAATATTTTTGTCTGACGGTGTTAATGAGTGATAAGTTATTACTATGCATGACAACAGCATTAAATGCAAAATAAAGTGCAAGCACTGTTTATACTATACTTGATTCCCTAAAACCTGAAAATAAATTATACAAGAGTTTAAACAACAGTAACTGAAAGTCGCAGCACTAAATGCAGAATCCTCTGTCAAAAATCACTTGAATAATTTCAAAAATATATAGTGATATTTTAATATTTCAATATTTTAGGTTCAACTTCAGTACTACCATTTAGACAACCTAGTGTAAATGTGATGATTTTTTGTATAAATTTCTAAAAGAAAAGATAGACACATTATACAGTCCTACTCTAAGTGTCATTTTTAATCGTTTTATGTTTCATTTCACAAAATAAGCCAAAGAAAAAATATGCATAGGCCGTTATCAGTGGTGCTATTTTCTTTGTTCTGTTTCTGTGTATTTTTGTTCTGTTTCCCTTTTGCAAAACTGACATAACTATTACTGTAATTATGATTTTTAAAAAGATTTCTGAGTATTTTAATTGAATAGTCAGATTATTCTTACAACCCTATTCAACTTTGTATTATATATTATTTAATCCACGAGATGCTTTATGCCATTTATATAAAAAGTCTATTCAACTGTTCTAATGTCTAGAACAAAGGGAGAAATACTTTGTTTTAGGTGTTGAAGCAAGCCCTCACATGCAAATCCCCATTTTATTTATGAAGAGCTAAGCACATGCATTCCATTTTTATCTTCTATATAGTAGAAAATAATGGGCAGTAAGAGTTGTGAGTCTAGCTAGCAAAAGAAAGTGGGAAACTTTCGATATTTTAGACTAAACATTTTCTTCAGTTAGAAGGCTTAAGTGACTGATCAGGCAGCCTGTTTTACTCCTTGTTATGGCTTCAAGTCTTTTATCCTTCTCTGTACAGATCAACACACATTTGGCAATGCTTGTTGTTTTATCTACATGTCTGGATGTCTTAAGGCATACATTAAAAAAAAAAATCTCCCCCCAGAATATACTAGAAAGCCTTCCTGCAGGGGCCAATCATTAGGAGAAACATAATAATCAGTCTGGAAAAAAACAAAAATCTTCTTTAGTGAATTTCAAGGAGACACTTTTGAGGTAAGGTCTAACTAGAGCTTAGGAAGCAGGCAATTACTAATGGAATGTTGCAATTGAAGGAAATGCTGAACAGCACTGCTCACTATGGGATGATTCCTCTCTGCCATTAAGATATATATATATTACACAAAGAAAAACCTTCTGCAGATTTTGCTATCTACTAATAGCTTAATTAAGGGCAGTGAGAGGATGCTATGAGCACTTGTTTGTACACAGTAATTGCAAAAGAACAACTAGGTTTTATCCTCATAGCCTGTCTAAAAGTTACTACCTCAGTTGAGAGGCAGACCTCATTGTTTAGAGTATGACCACAATCACACTGGGTAATGACTGTATAATGAAAAGTCAATTTACATTGCAACCTCTCTTTTCATCTGGAAAAAATTTACTCAGAAGAGGTAATTTAACAAGATTTTTAATTCTTCTAGAGTCAGAGTATTGTTCTATCCTGCTCTCAAATCTCCTTTGCAGGGAAAAAAAGGCTCTCAGTTTTCTAGAGATCTGAGATTGAATGCTGACAAGAGATAAATAATGAACCATTAGTGCCTCTTGGAGGAAGGCAAATAAATTTATAAACAAAATTAATTGGCTTTTATTCCAATCATTTGTATATTCCTAGGAGGATTTTTTTTTCAGACTATCACCTTCCTGTTCTGGCCATACAAACGAAAGTAATCACAAGCATTTAGATTATCAGATGTGATCGATTAATAACACATTTTTATTACAATATTCTCCTGATTTCAAAAATGTTTTAATTTTATTCAATAAAAAGCCCCATTTTTATTCAATAGAAGTTTAAGTTCTAGGTAATTCCACCAGCAAATAGCTTTAGCATAGCCCTTCTACTAATCGTACACTCACAAACCTTGATTTTTAGGAAAGAGAATTTATTAACCTGAGTCCAGTTTTCTCTATTTTCTTGGACTTTATTTATTTATTCTGAAAAGAGGTTTAACTCTTGATCCATATTTCCCAGTATACCTGCACCCCACAGCAGTAAACTGCTCTGCCTGAACCAACTGTGCCATAGCTACACTTTTGAAAGGTGCAAGTAAGGGAGTGCTAAACTGAAAAAGAAATGCTGATATCCATGAATCACAGTTCACCTAAGAGCAAACATGATAAAATTATTCACAGGAAATAAAGTGGTACTGAGATTCTGTGTGAGATGGCAAAGATGAATCATCACCAATAGAGATCTTCTGTGCCTGACTGTTCATCAGAAGAGACAGCTGAATAGAGCAAACTGTGAATGTAAGGCAATGACATATAGACCTATACGTGGAAAAATGAGCTTTGCAATCAAGGCTTAAAGCTCCCTTTGGTGCCATAAAAGACCTGTTATTTAGCTTTCTTGTGTTAACTTTAAGTGTTCTGGTACAAAATCTTTTTTTTTTTTTTTGGAAGATCACCTACATGTTAAGACCTCAATTAGGAAGGATACCATTTATTCAGTTCATCTTTTCTGATTCTCTGGTATGTTTCATATATTTTAATTATTTAGACAGGTAGATTGACAAAGTATATTTTCCTCAGTAGTTTCACTTTTATAGTGGCAGCTGTGAACCACAGAAATGTTTTATTCTTTGCTCAGTGTATAACACAGGTGTTATAATATCAACAACATTTTCTACTCACTTGAGAGACCTATGTGAAAGGAAGATGAAAGGCACATTGACTGAGTAGGAAATGTAATGCAATTGAACTAGCTCCAAGCAGAAAATGTAGAGATTTGTCTTCAGTGATTTATGCTTTGGAAAAGGGGGCAGATCAAAAATGTATGGGTTTATACGAGGACAAATTACACCCTATATACACATCTGACTGTTCTTTCAGCAGTTTGTACTCTGTTGTAACTTTGCTGATTAACTGGAAATGTTTTGGATTAAAGAATAGATTTTATGCTCCATATGTTTATTAAAAATATATTTTCTCCCAAGAAAAATAGTAAAACATATTTCTTTCAAAATAATAATTGAAAACTCTCACTTTAAATATGCCTGCGTTAAAGCATTTGATTCTTCCCCATTTTTGAACCAAGCATTGACCAACTCAATGTGGGCATAGAGATAACTTCAACAAAACCAGATCTTTGTGTTATAAAGGACAAAATTGGTAGATAAGACCTTTTCATCAGATTATACTAGTTGGCATGTGTCTGCCTTGCTGTTAAGACACTTCTGAAATCTGTGCTATTGAAGTTCTTTGCAAGAGCTACAGAAGGATTTTGAGAAGAATTAATGATAAAAATACAATTTAGGAATTTAATAGCATAAATTTATTAAAATAGGTTTGTGGAGGAGGGAACAACATTTATATACCAGGTATAAATTAAATTCTATTTATTGTTATTAAAGGGATTTGGTTGTTACTGAATGTTCAAATATTATGATTGAAAAGAGGGGATGATCATGAGAACTCTCAGCATTACATGAGTAAAGAAATTTTCCAATTTTGTTTACCCTCTGAAATTAATTCTTAAAATGTTCATTCAATCTCTAAAAAAAGCAAAAAAAATATGACAAGCACTAATGCACTGTAAAATTTTACAATTTGCAAACAGATAACAGACTGAAAACAGTCATGAAAGCAATATATGTGAATAGTGAGTATACTCACATGGAACATCATGGGATTACATATTTGCAACAATATTAGATATTCATGGACCCATAATTTTACAAGTTCTAAAAAATCTATTTTGCTGTTTTGCTGTTTTTACTTTCAAAATCCACATATAGGCAATGTAGCTTCTACATGCAACGTTAATCTATGGGGTTTAGCATCATAATGCATCCAGTAATCAAAATCTACAAAAGCTGGTGAAAAGGATTCTTGCATTCCATAAAGTTTTGATTCTAACTCTGTAGAAGAAACAACATGTTCATGCATGATAGAAACTGAAGGTCTTGAAAGTTTAAAAAATTCTTTAACTATAGTTATTTTATTTTTTTCCCTTTCTCAGTTTTATAACTCTACGGCAAAACTTAGCTTTCTAAAAGCCTTCTTAACTGTCTGTGTTATACTTATGATATTGTTGGATTGTCTCTGGGATCAACTGGGATAAATTACTCTAATAAATAATCAGTCTCCAAATGAGAAACAGATTCAGTTATTAAAACTGAATTTTGATTTGGTTTAACATTTTTATATTTAATATCATTTATATTATTATTCTCTCTCAGATGCTTGTGTTATTGGTTTTTATTCCCAGAAGCTACTGCTCATGAGCCTGTAAATGTTTATATTCTTATATAAGCCCAAATGTTTTTCATACTGCCAAATGTTATAACTTAAATGTGCAAACCTAACATTGTAATTTTAATCAAGTGTGAACTTTAATAAAAAATCTACTACATAGATAAAAAAGAGCAAAAATGTCTCTAATATGTTTTTCTTTACAAGCAAATTTAGGTGATTTCTTTTTCTAGCTTATTTTTAATTGGTCTGTGATGTGCTGCCTTTGACAAGTTTCTTACCATCTGTTTTCTGAAGTTGTTTTAAAACTCCTGTGTCAGGGATTTTGAACCTTTATCAGAAGTGAACACCATGTATATCCTTTCATTTTTGACATCTCTTATTAAAGGAGTTAAAAGAACTTTTGCTCAAACAGTTCTGTCTTTGGAAGCTAAAAGTAGATTTTCATCATCTTGAAACCTGAAAATCCAAAAGTTGCTCTTTGGATGCCTCCTGAGAATAAGGACTGATACTATCAGCAAAGGCTACCAGCATGTCACAATGTGTTTAGCAATCAAAATAAATTTAAAAGAATTAAGAACAATCAAACTGCTGCACAATCTATTTTGCAAGGGTTTGGCCTTATCTATTGGAAAAAAAAAAACAACAGAAAAGAAAAATCCTGCTTTTCTTTCCTAATTGTCATTTAAAATTATAAATCCAAACAGTTTTTCATGTTTATATATTGTCAGCTAAATGCACCTAAGAAGACTGAGAAAACATTTGGAAATAGAAATTTACAAACTGAGAGAGATAGAAGTAAAAAATTAATAAACTACAAAAAGTAAAAACCCTCTAAACAAAATGTTAGTTCTTCAGGTTTCACCTGAGACATTCATGACAGAGCGAAAACAAATGGAGAATAGATACCTGTATTAGCAACTCTGCATCACAAAGACATTCCAGGTAGGGACTCAGGACAGAGAGCAATATCTCTGTAAATAAATGCATCCATTATCGTAAGTAACTACCTAGATGGAGAGGAATTCAAGCTGATGGTGGAGTAGTAGCAAGCCATTCAATTTCAATGAGAGACCTTTTAAGAGAAATAAGCTTTCAAAGCAGTCCTTTTCTTAAGCAAGCCTCAGAAATGTAGAAAATCGTGCTATGTCCTCAGTTTCTTTTTGGGTTGCTCTAGCAGTTGCAAGGTGCAAAGGAGTGCAGGTATCATAATGATGCATCAGTACTGCATTATGTGTTAACTCCAAAAAGAAGTGACATTATTCTGAACTTATAAAAAACCCTGAATGCTATTTATGGATGAAGTTGTTAATGTTGTTGTTAAACTGTTTTTAGCTGCAAAGATAGAAAAGAAATATGTTATCAACTAGTCTGTTTTGCCTGACCAAGAAAAAAAAGTCTAGAGGAAGATAGCTAAAAATTGCTAGAAAGAGATAATTAAAGATGTTGTATCTTGCAGACAATTAAAACACAGGAACAATTCTGTGGTGGTGAGAGAATTGAGGTTCTTCAGCCTGGAGAAAAGAAGGCTCTGAGGAGACCTCATTGTGGTCTTCCAGTACTTAAAGTGGGCTCTTAAGGAAAAGGAGGAGTGATTTTTACATGGGCAGATAGTGACAGCACAAGGGGGAATGGGTTTAAACTAAAAGAGTCTTGGGTTAAGTGTTGGGACAGATGAATTACTCAGAGGATAGTGAGGCACAGAAACAAGCTGCCCAGAGAACTTGTGGATGGCCCATCCATGGAAGTGTTCAAGGACAGGTTGGATGATGCCCTGAGCAACCAGATTTGGTGTGTGACATCCCTGCCCATGGCAAGGGAATTGAAACGAAATGATCTTTAAGGTCCCTTCCAAACTGAGCCTTTCTATAACTCTATGATTCTGTGATTCTCTGAAGGTATTTTCAGCTCAAAGTACAAATCAACTTGGTCTCCACTTCCTTCTGGTATCACAACAGGATTGTCTTCCCACATTTGCAAATGACATTTAATTTCTCTACACATCTTCCTACACCTACATGCTTTCATGTTATCTTGTATTTACTTTGGAAATAAAGCAATACAAAACTTCTTAAATAGGATATATATTTATCATTATTATTTTCACTAAGTTGTTTTTTTTTTTCTTTAATTGTGTAATTACCACACTAATTGGACCACCTGAGAATTAAGATATTCTCAAGGTATCTTTTTAAGAGTCTCTTCTATTTAACTAGGATACTGAATGTCCCCTTGTGGAAACACTTGCTATTATTCTGCTTTAGAAGTTCTTTTCTATTCCAAAGGATGAAAAAATTTAAGATAGGGGTTAGGTTTTATAATATTAAGCATTAAATTACGTGTCCAGGATCTCAAGACAATGAAGATACCTCTGGTAAGGAGTCACTGACATAAGCAAAGAGAGTTTTACATTAAATAAGAAATGTTGAAACCCTGATATTCTTGTATCTTTAAGAAATGTGCCCACTGCACTTCAGCTTCATGAATGAGCTAAACTTACATACAGATTTAGATACTTCTATCAGTCCAGCCAATGAGATTGACTACCAACTGACTAAAACGTATTTACTAAAATCCTTGCAAGGAAAATAAACTATTTCATCCATCATAAGAAAGTTATTAGAATATGTGGGAATTGTTCAAATTCAGAATGTGATGATAAGTTTTTTACTAACAAAGTAACTTTGGATACTGCATTTGAAAAGCATCTCAGTAATTGTTAGTACTTCACATGGTAGGAGATAATATGTGTTTCTGTGAATGAGCCTATTTATCATAATTTTAAATATTTTAATCTCTTACTTCTCTTACTTTAGTGCATAAAACACAAATTAAAACAGTCTGTTATAAACCTACTGCATTTATTCTCCATTTAGCTTCATGTCAGTTCTCATTGTTAATGCTCCTTCACCCATAAAAACTGATCTGAAGGAAAATTTTAATAATCTTCATATAAAACTTGGCTCAAGAAGCATTTCATAGAACAGAATAGTATATTTATTTATAAAAGTCATAAATGGACTAGCAAATGGTGGGAATAACAAGTTCATGAAGTTTGATGATGGCCATGAGAAGCTGTAGAAAGATTTCTTAATAATTATCATTCTAATGTGGATGACATTCAGTGCCAATAAATTACAAGTAAAGTGCGTGAGGAAAGAGTATCCTGAACTAAGCATTGCCTCTTTAGGAAAACGAAAAGAGAAAAGTTATAATAGGTCTTTGAAGACTGTTCAGTATCAATAGAGAAAAAGAAAAATGTAAGCAAAAAACCTCAAATATTATGCAGTTATAATAACAAGACAGAGAATAAAATATTAAACATTATGCCAGTACATAAATTAATAACAGATATAAATATTTGACACATAATCTCTGAAAGTAAAGAATATTATTGGAAAGATATAACTGTGGAGGGCTTCCGCTGGAAGGAAATGGGGATAACTTCAGCTACAGTGTGAATTCCATGCAAATAGAAGTCACGCAGATTCTTGGGCCTTGTTTGTCAAAAAAGGGATGCATCAAAATCTGATTTGCACAGAGAAGAAGAGAAATTACTTATTCCCAGTTGCTCAAAAAGTAGGCAAGGACCAAACTATATTTTTCATGACAGGCTGAAAACAAAGGGTGAAATCTAGAGTTCATTATAATAAGACACGGTAAGCATGAAAAGTTTACATGGGTTCAAAAACTGATTGTACAAATTCATAGAGGAGATTCAGAGAAACCTTTGTCTCAAGCACTTCAGACACAAATTTGACACAAAAGGCTGACACAAAAGGCTGTGTCAGAAAAATCGTAACTGTCTGCTTGCCTTGTCCTGCACTTTTTCTTAGACATTCACTTATGACTCACTGTCAGAAATATTGGACACAGTCTCTGATAGAAAAAGTGAAGAAACCTCTTGATACCAGAAATATGTTCTATTTTTATTTGTTTAGCCGTGAGTCATCTGCACTGTGATAACTGTTGAGAACTGGCCTCATGGGCTCTTTTAGACACCACTCAGGATATAAACTTACTTGTTGCTTACGTAAGGATTTGCTGCCAGGGAGCAGCAAGAACCAGCAGCTCCAGGAGGACAGGTCAAACCCAGCTTGTCCTGTGCTTCCTCCAAGGAACATAGTCCCACAGGGTATGGGCACAACAGGCAGTGCCAGATGTTGGCAACAGGTCCATCAACAGATGCAAATATGGCAAGTGGTGACCCAGGTCCAGAGGATGTTCAAAGACCCAAGTTCACAGCAAAGTAGATGAGGTCTGGGACATAAAAGTGAGGTAATGTGACTCAATGTGCCTTAGGGAAAGAACTTCAAGCAATGTCAACTTCTCTCCCAGTTCAGATGTGATAGGTGACAGCTCAGCATGGCCTCAGGTGCTGGGTCTAGATATTAGCTCAGCCCTTTGTCCCTGCAAACTTGTGCATCTCACTCTGCTTTATGCAGAGTCCATAAAAGAACAAAAGGCTGGATTTCTGTCTTGCAATGTACATATGCTAACTATTTATCTGAACACCACAAGCATATAGAAGTACGAAATCACAGTAGCATTTGACATTGATATAGGTTTACTCTGAATTTAAAAATGAATCAAAAAACTTTTTCTGCAAACCCATGGAGGTATTAGTAAAACTGGCACTTCAAAGACTACTGACAGCTAAAATTTAATTTAGTTTCTATAATGTCAAGAATGAGTTGCCTTACATCTAAATAGACCATAAGAAATCATCTTAAACTTGAAGGAAGCCATATGTAATCTTTTTGAGAAGAGGAAATGAAAATCAAATTCTCAGTTCTAGTTCAATTGAAACATCCCAGGCAAAGGTGACAGAATAGATAAAACATTTATATTAAAAAATGCCATGTTGCCTGGAGCTTATTGATAAATGCTGCTTTATTAGACTCAGCTATTCCTGAAGATAAACGCATACAACTTTCATTGATTTCCTTCAGCTTATATTTTGATAATCATTCAGAGTACCAGTACAACGTGACATTTCATGCTACTGAGTCAAATTGGTCTTACTGAACAGTCATAAAAACTGTAGAATCACTGAATCATTCATACTGGAAGGAACCTTGACAAGTCACCCAATCCACTTTCCTCCTCAAAACAGAGACAACTTTAAATTCAGACAAGAGATTTAGAACTTTCTTTCAGAAGAGCCTTGAGTTACTCAAGGAACTCAGATTTTCTGGGCAACCTATACAAAACCTTCTTAAATCTGAGAGTGATTTTGTTTTGTTTCAGTTTTGTTGGTTTGGTTTGTTTTATCCTAGCTAGTCTCTCAGAACCTCTTCTGTTTCAATTATGTCCCCTGTCCCTCATTCTTTCATTGGGTCCCTGAGTAGAAAGCTTGGCTCTATCCCTTTGGCTACATACTAGTAGGTATCAGAAGGCTGTTATTTACTGTCCCCCTACATTTTTTTACTTCTTCAGACAAAAAAACCCTGATTAATTCCCAGTAAGACAGACTAACATTTCTTAATTTGAACTATTGAAAAGTCCTGCTAGCTCAGGAGCTGTTAGTCACCTTTCTTGCCAAGGCACTGCTGGCTCCTGCTCATCCTGCTGCCCACAAGAACACCAAGGTCCTTTTCACAACAGTGGCTCAGCCAGCCTGCCCCAGCCTGGGCCACTGCTCAGAGCACCACACCTGCAGTGCAGACTGCAGAGAAGGCCATGGCTGCCAATTTTCCTGGGGTACTTTCTCCAGTCACTGATGGGGACTGAGCCCTGTGGTGTATTAGCATCACTGTGATTTCAGAATTTGGAAGTTTATTTTTATTACTATTATTATTGCTACCTATTTTTTTCATCTTTATTCCTTGTTTTGCCAAAGTCAAATCAAGCAGAGCATGTACACATACACACACAAAATACTTCTTAATTTCACCTTCAAAACCCTAAGATTGTATTTTTGAAGTGACCATTAACATTTCTTTTATTATTGTTCTACTAAGTGTAATAAAATGTGTACCTCACAGGACGAAGTGCAGAAAAAAGACAGATTGTTGCTTAAAATAACAAATTATCAGGGAAAAACATTGCCCCAAAATTTCTTGATGAAATGATACATCTAGTCAGGAAAATAGTAAAACTCCTATTAACTCTGATGATAGTCATGATTCCACTTCATCCCACCACATAAGGTCTGTGTCAACTCTCTGTCACAGTAAAATATTATCTTGGGAAGCAGCCAGTAGAGCTTTCTTCTGCCTAATGCTCATAGGGAAGGACTCAATAAGCTAACCTAAACAATGTCCTCACATAATGAGGAGCAGCTGGACCTTGTAAAAGTGGCTACACTTCAAAAGCAGCCTTCCTTAATGCAGAAGTCATGTCCCTGTACCTGTCCTGAGTATGCCTTCTGACAACAGCCAGAACTAAAAGCTCAAGAGCAGAAGGCTGAAACATTTTCATTAAAAAAAAAAAGAAACTCGACTGGCAAGAAATGACACTAGTTTAAGGTCAAAGTTTCCATATAAAATTTATTTATCTTTGTTGATGCATTTTGAAGTATTTTTAAAAATAATCTTTGTTATTACAGGCTTTGGACATCTGTATTTGTTTATGTAGATTATAACATCCACATTAATGCTAGGAATGGGAAAAAATATCAAATTCAAGAAAAAAATTAAAAAAAAAATTCAGAGATTATCAAGCTATAAACCAAACATTTGCCTGTGATGTTTTACCAGATAAGAGACAGAAATATAACTTCACTTCCCACTTGGCATCCGTATTTCCTGTTAAGTATCTAACCTCTTTCACATAACTTCAGAGGTTCATCATCCTTTATGAATCCTTTTCTCTTTGTCAGCAATTTGCCTGTTATTGCTGCTACAATCTATATAACTAAAGAGACTCTGATGACACAGCTGCTGCAGAAAAAGGTGGCTGCAGTGATTATGTTAATGAGATCACTAATTTCTTGCATAAACATACCTTAAAACTGTGGCACTGTTTCATGTGTCACTAGCTGGGTTGATGAAATATCTTGAACAAAGTATAAAAATGTTGTTAACTCAGTTGTTATTTATTTGTATTTCAGTAGCACTTACAAGCCACAGTAAGCTGAGACTTCAGCCAAGAATATCCTGTTTCCCTATAAAAACCTGTATAATCAGAGAACAGGACTTTAGACTCTCCCTCTATGTGCTCTTCTACCTCACTCTTAGAAAACCCCAGCTGGAATACTGCTTCCAGCTGAGGTCCCTAGTCCAAAAAGAAAAAAAAAATAGACATGTTGGAATGGGTTCAGAGGAGAGCCAGAATATTATCAGAGGGCTAGAGCACCTCTCCTGTGAAGAAAGGTTGAGAGAGTTGGCATTGTTCGTCCTGGAGAAGAGAAGGCTCCAGAGAGAAAATCTTGTGGGCTTTCAATATATGAAGGGAATTATAAAAAAGGCAGAGAAAGACTTTTTACAAGGACCTATAGTGATAGAACAAGGTACGATGGATTTGTTCTGAAGGAGGGTAGATGAAATATAAGGAAGATATTTTTTCCAATAACAATGGTGATACACTGGAACAGGTTGCCCAGACAAGCTGGTCCATCTTTGAAATTGTTTAATAGGAGGTTTGACAGTACTCTGAGCAACCTGGTCTAGTGGAAGATGTCCCTGTTCATGGCAGGCAGGTTGGAACTAAATGAATGTTAGGGTCCCTTTCAAACCAAAGAGTTCTATGATTCTATGATGCTATGAAAAAGAGAGAAGAGATTTCAAGGATAGAGAGATATAATGATCTTATGTACCCAAATACACCATTTAACAGACTATCAATAAAATGTTAGAAGCCTCTTCACTCCTAAATTTATCATGTAATAGGGAAAAAATATTTGTTTCAACAGTAACAAAAGGAAAGACACATTTCAGGATGTAAGGGGGTCAGTTTTCCTGACCGTAAAAGCTTAATTACGCTGCCCATGAGATATTCACCATCTGTTCCATCAATCAAGATGTAAGAGAGATCTAGGATTAGTTAATACATGTGCTGACTCTGGGACAATTTCTTTTTTCATTTCTGCAGATAATATCAAATTTTGTGTTAATTGCCTCCCATAGACAAGGACTTGGGTTGCCTACCAGTCCACAGGACCACTGCAGAGATACACATAGGCCTGTCATCCAACTCCTGCTTTAAAGACTTTCTTTAGTTGGCCACATATAGACATAGTTTGCATATTCTTGAGGTACATCTTTTTTGATGGCAAGAGTTTGTCAGGATTTTTGCCATTGGCTATAAATAGAAGCTCAAAACACAGACTTAGCCTAAGTTCCTTGGAAGATAACAGCAGTTACAGCAACAGACTAAAAACTTATCAATCTCATCTGTAGACAAGACTTCCAAATCTTTAGAACTTTTAGGGTAATATCCCTTCCAGCTAAGCTTTCCAAAAAATGGGCAGAAAGCCAGGATAGTGCAGCCATGGCCTGTCCTCAGCTAGAAATGTGACTTAAGTAGACAGCACTCATGGCGGGCCTTTTACATATTTTGAATATGTGCACTGTGATGTATTTGCAGAGAACATCAGAAACTTATAAAAGCAAGTGTGACTAGCATGGATAACTGAAGGCAATGTCCATATCCAAAGATGAGCCCAAACAGAGATTAAAATCTTCATTCTGGCAACTGCTGATTCTTGCACTTCTACAAGTTTTTAGGCTTACATTATACAATGTGCAAACACAAGCATGTGTACAGACATAATCTAGGGGGTACCATTGCCACAGCATCTCTTCTAGTAGTGACTCTTTTCTACATGCTATGTGCACTTAGACTTTGGCTTTTAAATACTTCAGTCTGCCTCTTCAAAGATAAGATGTGATATTTTCATTGTGTAATACCCTGCCACAAAATTTGTGTAGCAGTTTGTAGCACCAGTTAAGTGAGGAAGATATATATGCCCATTCTCAAAGTAAATATGGCAAAATGATAAGAAAAGTAACAACATAGTGTGATCTCAAACAGCTGAAAAATATTCTAGTAAAGAAAAAAAACCAAACCACCATAAATAAACAGAATAATCAAATATTTAGTTTATTCTTAAATTAGTTTTTTTTTCAAGACTGAGCTTATTCAGAAGTACCCTAGATACTTCTAAATAAGTAGTTTGAATGTTGAAGAGTATCTGTTCTTCATGGAGTTTTTCTAAAGTTATTTTACCCCACTTGTCATTGATCCCCATGGGAATACTACCACAGTATTAATCAACACCCAAACTAAGTAGTTTAAAGCTAGGCCAGGCTGTTCTTTTTTACTCTGTACTGGTCTGTGATGACATCTTTCCTTATGTATTTAAGTAATTAATTTCTTGGCTTCTTCAGCCAAGAAGAGCCATTAGTGAACCATTTCAACCATTAGTGAGTCCCCTAGAACTAACTATATGTTAGTATCTCCATACATGTAGCACTCTTCTTTCAAATTTACCTCAAAATATGTTTCAAAAGCAGTTTATGCGGAATTGTTTTCAAGCTCCTTTTAGACACAGCTTCTTCGGTGTGAAGGATTGTTAGCTCTGACTTCACACTCTCTGAGAGCATGCTTGAATAAGCATTTCCATTGTATTTTGAGAACAAAGTCATATTTTTGCTGTAAAGTCATACGTCCCCTTAGACATACAAGTTGAATGACAGAATCTCCCACTGGTAAAAAAGCAATTCTACAGTACTTCAGTACCTTACTGAACATTCAGTCCTCACAAGATACTACAAGTAATCTTCCACCCAACTGCTCATTTAATTTTACATTATGCAACCCTTACATTGAATTCACATGCACAATTCCAAAGTACTCCTATGATGTGAACTGAAAATTGCACAGTTGAGAGGCAAATATATTCTGATAAAATTACACCATTTACTTCTGTAAGCATCTAAAATATAGAAATGTAACAAAAAAATTCAATAGTGGCATATTATTCACTGATTTCAGTAGGTCTGATTATGTGAGACCAGAAAGAAAGGCAGACATGCTAAAACATAAGTTTTTCAAGTAAAACAACAGTCTGCTGCTTGTACAGAAGCCTATTTCCTAGCAACTTACTGGAAATTACATGCTCTTTGGTTACAGCAGCAGCAGAGCAGACTTTGCAGTGGCAAGGCAATGTGATTTCTGAATTTGATGGTGTTGCAGCTGGCTGGTTCATGTTTTCCAAAAGTTGTCTTAATAGACCAGATTGGTCATTAAAAGTCAAAAATTGCAACACAAAGAGCTAGAGAAATTTCATCTCAATATGGAAATAAACTGATGTGTCCTACAGGTTAAACCATTAAATATTTGGATTGTCTCTCAAAAAATAGAATTTTATGTTTTGGGTTTATAGCTCTGAAAATTCCATTTTAAAAACCCCAAACAAACAAACATGGAAAAGCCCATGATTTCTTTACTGAGTCCTATTGTGCTATGGACCACAGATCCTATGCTCCTACTGGGTGTAATGGGTTGACACTGACTTGATGTCAGGTGCTCACCAAAGCCTCTCTACCACTCTTCTCCACAACTGGACAGAGAAAATATGATAAAAGACTCATTGGTCAAGATAAGGACATGGAGGTCATTCACCAGTTACTGTCATGGGCACCTCTCACAGGAGACCATACTCCATGGACTTCTCCAGTGTAGGCCTCACTCTCTGGCTCCAGTTCCTCATGAACTGCTCCAGTGTGGGTCTCCTGCAGGCTCACAAGTCCTGCCAGAAAACATGCTCACTGTGGTCTCCTCTTCCCGTGCATCCACAGGTCCTGCAGGAGCCAGCTCCAGAATGAGCTTCCCACAGGGTCCCATTCTCCTTTGGGCATCCACCTCCTCTCATGCGAGGTGTCCTACAGGCTGTAGGTGGATCTCTGCTCCACTGGGGACCTCCATGGGCTGCAGGTGGATATCTGGTCCATCATGGACCTCCACAGGCTGCCTCACTATGGTTTTCATCACAGACTGGAGCGTCTGGAGAACCTCCTTCTCCATCCTAATATTTGACATTTGTATTTTTATTACTTTACACAAAGAGCCATGTTTTTTTAAGTATTGTTTTATTTTTCCATTGACATTTTATGCTGTTAAAGTTTCCAACAAGGCCTGTACAACAAAACTTTCAGAAAATTCATTGGGAATCTGGTCAGAACCTGTTGCTGTTGTGCCTGAAATAGTCAAAGTTCTGATGTAATGCAAGGTGACATAAACAGACTGCCAGAGCAGCATTCCTTTCTAAGGAAAGCTCATTGACTGAGCATCTGAATCTAAGGTTCTATTATATCTGTCTAAAGGTGATTCAGGAAACACTCACTGCTGTTAGGATGCACACATTATTAAATATTTTAATTACTATTAATTATAATCACTAGTTAATTTCCAAACTTCTCTTTGTTTTCCAGAATTGTTGGAATTGTCTGAAGTCCACTTGTACAATCTCTTCTGGAAACTGTCGGCTCAAATCAAAATCTTTTACTGGCTGAGTTCCATTGGAACGCCAGATGAAACTTGATTCTTCTCTACTTGCACTAAATGAACGTAGTTTATGTTTCCTCTTCTTTTGACAGACGACAAGAAAGTCACTTTATCACAAGGATCTTGACTTCAGTAGACCCTAACTCACTTTGATATCAAATTCCCTTCTATTTAGGCAATTTATAGTACTGACATTTTTTCAGACCAAAGCACAAACAGTTAGGAACAGTAATTCATTCTGCTGCAGCTATAATTTCTATTTTTACCTATGTATAAAATTTTATCTTTCATATTTTACATTTTACAATGAGTGGATTGGGAAATTTTTGCAACTTAGACAATTAAACATGAGTTTGATACATATAAAGCAGCCAGCAAACTTGGCCTATTTTGGAAAATCACATATCAGTCTCAATTGCTTGAAACTAGAGTTTTGAGTACTTCCTTCTCTTTATTCAGGCTTGCTAATGCCTTCTTTTTCATCTACATTCATTTACAGAATTTATATTTTATTGTACAAACATCTTGTTTGTATTTTAGGCATTCTTACTGAGATACACATATACTCATCTACAATTTATAGACACAAATCAATGAAAAATCTGAGATTATTTAAGCATACTTTCAACACATATATTTAGAGGTGTTGAATACAACTCCTGATCTTAAAAAATAGTATTTTAAAATAAGTTTCTGCTTACATTTCCTTCTGCTACTTAAATTTGATTTGTGGGCCCTGAAGGTGCTATTCTACAATTTCAGAATCACTATGGGTTTAGATATTCCTATGGGAGAGTTCAAGGTATTTTCCACTGTTTCCTCCCTCCTACTAGCTCAGTCCTGAGCTATATGAGATTTTATTTAGAGGAAACTGATATAGACAGATTCTGTCATTTAGGATCATAAAACTCCTATTTTGTCCAATTTATAAAAACAGCTGAATTTAAAAAAAGTTAAAGTTCCAAAGCAATATCTTTACATCTAGACTATTAACTAGTATGATTAGCAATTTTTCCAGCTGAGACTCTTTCTCTCCCTATTAAATAATTGAACATTCAATGGGACTGAGAAAGAGAAGGAGAAACTGCAAACCAGATTGTACAGCTTGTTGTTTGGTGTTCTCCTTTGGGATACAGAAAAGTCAGGTTACAAGTTTCTGCTTCAAAATCTGGTTAAATTATTTATACAAAGAGAAATAGGTTCAATTGTATACCGAGAAAAGTTCACACTAGGATATCCAATATCCTGATGATTAGGGTACTCCCATGGGATACTGGAAACCTCTCTTTCCATTCCTATGCCAGTGAATACTTAATAATTTATACACAATAAAATTGCTTCAAGACAAACTCACAAAAGATGATCCAGTACTGCAAAGATTAGAATACTTATTTGCAGTTAAAACAGACCTGATTTCAACCCTCTTATCAAATCAGAACCCCAAATCAGCAAGCACAAATGTTTGGAAACAGATTCCTCTCTCCTAATGCTTTGAACTCTGGACTGAAGAGTAAAACAAAGAGTTTTTGTGGAGCAGAGGATTTATGAGACAACTCAACTGGAACTGGATATTTTTTTCCTGAAGAGGATATTTTATTGTGAATATATAATACCAAGTGTTCTTGATACCTGTCTTAGAGTGCTCCCATATCTTGGCATTCTCATTTTGTGAACAGCCATTAGCTTTTTGTGAATCTTATTTGTAGACACCTTGTTTTCTATACTATGCATAAGAAGTCTGGCCTTTAAATTTGGGACCCAAGGTTACAGCAGATTGCAGTGTCCCTAAAGGTTAGAAATGCTAAAAATCCAAAATGAATCAACTTCATTTCTATGCACAGAGAAGACAAAATATTCATTTGTATCCACATTGCTTGTAGATCTATATCAGAAGAAACAAGGCAACTTCAAAATGTGTAGCAGCACAGACAAATTCCAGTCGGCCCCCAAAAAACCATTTAATTTAAATCTATTTTCTGTGTAATGATATGGAAATGTTTAGCAACAAAAATTTCTTAAAATATTGTATATAAATAGAAATAACTTTTAGAAAATCTATGCTTGTTCTGACCTATTATGGCTCACTTAATCCTTATAGCCTTTACCATGTGGATTTATCAATATATTATTTCCATATTTATATATGCATCTACATGTATTCATTAGCATATAAGGTAAATTAAAGCACCAATAACCTTGTTAAATACTGGAACACTAAACAAAGAAAAAAAACTTTCATCTTGACTAATGGAGAAATAAGTTTCTTTTCTCTAGAGAATATTAACTTCCATGTCAAAGTCAGAGTATTCATGAGTTAATAAAAGTCATGTAATTGTATAGTCCATAAATATGCTTATTCCCCTTGAATACTTATATTACTTAAATATAAATAATGTCTATAAATTTTTTTGATTATCTAAATGAAGCTTGTTTGAGTCCAGGGTACAGAGAATGTTTCTCTGCCTGTTCTGAGACACCCTGACCCTCAACAGAACACTGCTTTTAACCTTTATCCCTGGAGAAAATTACCAAGACTTTGGGATGAATTAGAATCTACAAGTGTGTGAACTAGATAGTGGTAGATAGTAATATATTTTATCACAGGGTGAAAATTTTAGAGTTTTGGGATTTTAGTATGGGAGTAAATAGTAGACAAAATGAAGGATTTTGGGCATTGTCTCATCTCTTTTTTCTTCATCTACTCCATTTTCTGCAGTGTTGGTGACACAAAATTACTGGTTAGAGAAAGCCACGGTGTAGGTATTGCATGAATAGACAAATTATTAGTTATTGGTAGAAAGGTAGAAACAAAGTACGTTTTAAGAGTTAATGGGATGAAATAGCCTTAGAAGACCTTGAATCTGTGTGTCTTGTCACTTTTGGTGCCTTGCTTCTTGTAAGCTAAATCTGGTGTGCAGGTGGTGTGCTGAACTTCTGATAAGAGAAAAATAAACAATAGCCCAAAGACCGAAAAACCGAGAGTTCCATCCGTCTTTCATCTCTGGCACAGAACCTGCAAGGGGAACCCCCCTCAGAGGGCCCACGGGGGGGGTTCCACACCATTGTCAGTGCCACAAAACCTGACAGAAATTCAACAAGCACTCGGAGCAAAATGGGAAAAATGGAACCTTTGAGCACTATCGGTGTGAAAACATTACTACAATTTCGTAGAGAAGACCTTGGATTTAGCTTTACATTACTGTTACAGAAGAAAATGGAATTGCACAGCAAACTATTACTCAAAATGATCACTATCAATATCATTGTAAATAATGAAAGGAATAATAAATATAAAATGTCCGTCAATTATTTTCATTTCTAGTAGGTGCATCTGAAACTCCTAAGTGAAAAAGAAACTGCTTAGAAGAAACTGCCAATTTTAATACCTCCCCTGAGCAATAGAATTATTTACTCAACAATAAAATTTGAAATTTATCACCGTGAGACAAAATGTATAATCTACACTGCAAAAGGAAATAATTGTAGTAGTAATAATAGTAATAGTAATAACAATGTTTCCACCCATAAAATGTATTTTCCCCTTACAACTACCAAAGAAAAATCTGTAACGCTTGCTTATAGGGAAAAAAAGTGCCTTAATTAACATATTTTTTACCTTTTAAATGCCTATTGTGTTATGTCATAGCAAGTGTATAGCTCATTTTCTAATTGGTCTGTCACGCCATTTTTAAACTGCATGTATATCTCAGGCTTTGATCAGTATAAAGGTACAAAACTAAACTGGATTACACAAATAATTAAAGGTGGATGTGATCCCAATGCTCACTATTATCACATCAATTTTCAAAGAAGTCTGTGTCAGAACATATTTAGAGTGCTCTCATTTAAAGCTTTTACTGTGTGACCTCCTCCCCATGCAGGAGCTATTCATTTTACAATCGTTTGCCTGGCAAGTGTAATTACTTGCCAGGCAAGTAATTTGTGCACCTAAAACACCTGTTTATACATCTCACCAATATGTGTTCAGAACAGCCAGCAAAGGGTTGTCGGAACTGAACACATTCAGTGTGAAACTGCCTAGAAGTAATTGATGAAGATGAGGGTAAATATTGGCATATTATGGCATTTTATTAGCAGATCCAGGCAGCCAAGTCTGTTGCTTTCTGCATTCTTAGAGATGTGAAACAATCCCCAGAAAATGTGTTAATATTTCTTTTAAACTTCTGAATAGAGCTTGAATTGAGTTAAAATATGGTCAGTAGTTCATACTACCCTTACATAAACCCTTGATCTTATCCAAAATTTGAAGAGAGGTTTATATCAAGTAATAGCTATCTAAAACCAGAATGTACTCAGTCAAATAAATCACTTTTTACCACCCTTCAGAGCTTCACAAATAGACCTACAAGGGCAAGGCCTTTGTGTTGTCTTTTGTACAGCTCACGACTGATGTCAATTATTACTGCATGGGGAAGACAGTGTTCAATAAGCAATTTCTGCCTTTAAAAGAGAGACTATACTAGATCAAAAATTTCAAATACCAAATACCATTGTTTCAAATTAAAAATTACCACAAACATTGACCTTCCTTTGTTCCTTCTTCCTGCCTTGATCCAATCCCACGTCATTCTTCAATGACAAAATTCTGTTTAATATGTTTCTACCTACTGGGTCACCTGTCTCCATGAAAGTCTTGAAACTCTGAGATATGAGAGCTCACTGTGCCTGACAGATTTCCTCCGGAGTTCCTCAGTAAAGCTATGGCTATGGCTTACTTTGGTTGGAGAGTACTATTAAACAGCTATTGAAAGATAAGCACAGCCAGGTGTCTTTCTTGGCAAAAGCAGGTAATAAATCCTTATGCTCAGTTGCATTAGTTGTGCTGAGCATGTTCTCTGCAATCTTATCAATCAACATAGAGAAGAAAAGAATAAGACCTAATGACACAACTGGAAACATAAACAGAACTTTTCAATCAAAAATATAAACATCAAAAATACTGATTTTTCTTATAATGGAGTATTCTGGGTTGAATATTTTGGCATTGGGCAGGTAGTTTATATGAAATTCCATTTACATGAAGCACAGTTTGGAAAATGAGCATCTCATAGGAATAAAAGCATCCTTCTCTGTTTGTGGCTAATGATGTAAAGCATGGGAGAAAACGAGTCTTTTACTTTCCCAGGTTAAGGAAAGGGCAAATCTTCATCAAGAAAAACTTGCTTAACTCTGTGGTTTGGCGGAGACAGGCTACTAATAGTGCTTAACAATCCCAATCGTGCTAATTCCTTAAAGTGTACAACAGAAACTGTACTTAACATCTTGAAGTAAAGCATATAGGAAGCTGTTATTCAATAAGAATTGATGTCCAATGCACTGTTCAAAGAGCGGTTTGAACTTGAGTTTGAGATTTTGATTTTTTTACTTGAGAGAACTTTTTTCCATCAGTAAATTGGTGAAGTCATCAATTTAAAAAGAAAATGAGAGAGGAAAACAAGAATTAACAAGGAAAGCTCTGGTCTAAAAGGTAAGATTAAAAAAAAAAAGAAAAAATAGAACTTGTAGAGAATTTAGCAAAACTCTTTGCCTTTAAAAAGGTTTTCTAAATTATTGTCCTAAATAATTCCTCTAAAAATTCACACTAGACTGAAAGTTCCAAAAATATTGCAATGAAGAATCTAAACCTCTATGATTCATTTTATTATGAAATTATACAGGAAGTTGAAATGGACAGGAGAAATACTGAAGTTAGTGGCTTTTAAGTTCAATGAATTATTTATTGAATGTGTTATAAAAGTTAAGGAGACATCTTTGTTCCAAGAAAGCCTACATGAAGACATGTTGAAAGATATTTTCAATCGTTATTTCAGAAAGATTCTGAAATTCTTCTCATTATATGAATATTTAACTGCTTCTATTCCGCAATCTCTCTATTTAGAGATCGGCATACAAAATATCCTTCCTTTTGTCTGGAGAGAAGTATGATCATCACAGCTGCTATAACCCTTTATGTTACCCTGGCAGTCCTAGCTGGTTTCCTTCACTATGCTTCAAAAGACCAAATGTTGAACCCAAGTAAACATTGCAGATTGATAAGAGAATGCCAGCCACAGTTATGTAAGTGCTTAACAATTAATTGTTTCACAAGAGCATAACATATTTTGAAAAAGTAGAAGTTCGGCATTTTTTTAGGTGTGAGGGTAATTACTCGTAAATAAGACTGGCAGAATTCACTCAAAAGATCTCCTGAGACAGCTTTGCAAATGAGACACAACCATATTGCATCCACCTTGCAGATGGCTACAGCGTGAAGTGCTAAACCAATGTCTAACAAGGTTAGGACTAGACTATGTATCACACAGCACTTTATATTGCTGAATATGTGTACTACAGGACACCAACTTAAAACTCCCCAGAATCAGTGAAGACAAAGAGACTAGGTAATCCCATCTACTTTGTGCATTTAATTTAGGGTATAAACTACCTTGTAAAGCTTCTTTGCTCTCCAGCAACCACAGAGGAAGTTTCCATGACTATATTAGATGGGATACTTAGAGTTCAGCATAAAGTTGTTTCATGATCCCTATCATAGAGTTTTTAAGTTCTTTGATGCTGTAGCCAATGTAGTAGTAGATTGGTCATTTGTATATTTATATTTACTAACCGAATATTGAATGGAAAATTGTTTAGCACTTAGGATGCAATGAGATTGAAACTATCCATTTGTGTTTTATTTGTTAATTCATCTCATGTATCAGTAACATTTTGCTTTAATGATATTATATAGCTCTATATAAGATAAGCTTCTGTGACCTATTTTCTTGTCCCAATCATTTAAGAACCACTGTGAAGAAGGATAGTGGACTATAAAAATACATTTCTGTAAGAGTGTTTTCTGTGTCAAATGAAGGCTTTTGGCATGTCTCATGTGTCCAGTATAAGTGTTATCTCTCGGTGTGAGAACTGAATCAAAATCAGCAGGAAACAGAAAACTTGCAATAAAAAACACTGTCAGGGACAAAGGAAACCAATAACAATTGACCAGCAGCTAATGAAAATGGATGGAAAAAAGGAGAAGAAAGAATTGACAAAAGAAGATTGCTCATACTAAGGATAAATAATGAAGTAGCACTGTCTATCTTCATTTGGCTACCTATCTTAAAGGATAAACCCCCAATGGTCATACTGTAAAGAAAGAGAAAATGTGAACCCTTTCTAAACTTGCTCTGTATGCAACATTGCCTCCTGTTGTGGAATCTTCTACTGTCTCTCGTCTTTTTCCATGTTAAAAGTTATTTTTTTCCATATTTGTTACAGACATCTCCTCAAAAAAACCTCCAAAAAAACCAAAAAACCAAAACCCCTGAACTGAATAACTAAGCAAACATGAAGATTTTCTGGGTTTGTTTGGTATTTTGCAGTTAAAAAAAAAGGTTCAGCTCAGAGATAATTTTGTAAATTTCCTTTTATCAATTCAATTTTTAAAATTTCTCACCTCTCCTATCTTTCTAAACTTTTTTGTGATTGTAATAAAGAAAAAGTATAGTGGACTATGTATGTTTTCTTTGTCTTCTAAACTGAACATATTCTTCCAAACATTTCCTTTAGCAATTCTTCTGTTGTTTTGGGTGCCAAGATTCACAGGAAAATCTGTAATTTTGACTTTTCCTTGGTTTATAATTTTATGGCTTCCAAAGATAAGTCGAAAGAGCAAACAATTGAACCACATGCTTTTATAATCTACCACCTGCTATAGAATTACCCTAGTACCTTTTTGTTATTGCTGTGCTCTTACTATTCTTTCCTGATTTTAAATGATAATCTGTGATCACAAAAATTAAGACATAAACAACATTTGAAATATGTCACTTGTTCCTCAAATATATATAAGGAGGAAAAGTGCACTGTGAACTAATATTCCTGGAGAAACAGGGCATCTTCCTTTAATTACTCTAAAAATGTAATCATTCTTGCCATGACAGGAAAATGCCAGTACCTAGGATTTATGATCCGTATCTAAAGACCTGCTAGACAGATCTCAGTGGTTTATGCTAGATGATAAATTGGCCCAAAATGTAGATTAATCACAACTTTTTCTCTAAGAATCTTAAAGGTCTTGTCCCTTGTGCTGGTTTCTGGCTGGGATAGAGTTAATTCTCCTCATAATAGCTACTGTGGTCTACCAGGGAGAATGAGTGAATGTCTGGGTAGTTCTTAGTTGTCAGCTGGGGTTAAACCATGACATCCTTGACAACTCAAAAATTAATCAGGTTTGTCTATGAACTGTTTTTGAGACCATAATTACCACCACAAAATGCTTCTGCTTAAATACAGGATAGATCTCTATTCCCAGTGGAAGTCTAAAATCACAAAGAAAGTTATTTTTGGCATACTGGGAATATGTTTTTAGTTATTATCAAATTTTGTTTAGAATCACTTTTAAAAAGTGAAAATAAGCACCTTTTAAAATAAGACTACTCTTGAGGTATGATTCATTTCACCTAGACTTTGCTGTTAAATTCCCACTTTTTTGTTCCTAATACCACAACGTAGATTATTCCAGTCCCTCAAGAAGCTACCTTCAAAAGATCATTCATCCTACCAGAGACACACAGGTTAGGAAAGTACGAATCAAGATCTAGAAGTACCTGTGCTGCTTTGTCTACTTTGGAAGGAAGACAGACAAGCAGCAGACACAACAATGCAATGGCTAAAGATGTGACATGACTATTTCAAGTGGCTGTTCTACCTTCCCATGAGAATCAGAATTAGCCATGTCTAATCTTTTAGGTGATATACACATACATGGATCAACCCTTGGAAATTGATCTGTCTTGATTTTAAATCCACTCTAGATGGATCATTAATTTATTTAAATTTAATTTAAAATTTAATGTTAATGCATGCAGTTACTGACTTTTCAATACATAGATTTTTTCTTTCTCAGAATCAAAAATGTATGTCCTGATCATTCATGTGCAGTTGTCAATGATGCATCTTGGTCCTAGATTTATGCTTCAAGGTTGAGTGTTTCATTCATTTGCTTATGACTTGCATTAAGCTGTATAGCAACTATTGCTGTTTTTTAAAATAGTAATCATTTAAATCACATTACCTGGCATTATTTGAAGAAGATAATAATATTAACAAGGCAAGTGATAGTTTGCTAGCAGTAATTGAATGAAAACTGATTTCTTACTTTATTTCTGAAAGATAACTCTAGGTTTTTATTTATGAAGAGAAATCAAAACATTTCAAGAAATCCATGAAAAGATTGTTCTGTAAAAACTTCATAAAGCCCAGCACAAATGTTTTGCAGTTTTCCTAAGTCAATAAAATAGTTTTCTGGTTCTATTCTGATCTACTGTATCAAGACAATAAAATCTAACACAAAAATTCCCTCATTCAACCACTATCTTCTGCTTAGCTTTAGGGCACAGCTTTATGACATCCAGCTTGGATTTAATATGTTCTGACTTACAACAAAACAAAACAAAGCAAATCCCCAAAGATATTTAACTTTAGACTGAACTGTAAGGATAAAATCATTAATTCAGTGGAATGAACTGGACTTTTGCCACTGATGCCTTTCAGATTAGTATATCTACAGAGAAGATTCTGGCATGCATAAAACCATGTCCCAAGTCTGAGAATCAAATAATGAAAATTTTATGGTGGATCAAATTGGTTCAAAGAGCTGCTTTCTACTTCCTTCCAATTTATACACCAGACATACAGATAATTCTTCTGTAGTACCCGCATAATCACTGAAATTTTACTATATCATGAAAATTAATAGTGGCTTTTAAAACTCTGCAGAAGAACGTCAGCTTTTACTAAATTTTGTAAGACTTTACTGTACTAGCTGACTTATACAACACCATGTTTTCAGCTGCTAATGAAACATACTCAGTATTTTTAAGTGAGATGCTTTGAGACAGATTTTTCCTTTACCTTTCCTATGCTCAATAAATCAATATTTAGTAAATATTGATGAAAAAATACAGAGTTTCTAATGAACTGGAAGACAACCTATCTTCCTTTATTTACCTTTCTCTTCTATATAGTACATTAGCATTCCCAAATTACATGTAGATATGAGTAGTGCAAAATATTATTTTAATTGAATTCAGAAAGGTTTGGAAACCATTTTTAACAACAACACAAAAAAGATACAGTAACCCTTTTTAATTTTTTTTAACACAATTATTCTAATCCTATATTAATTGTTAAAATTAGAATGTCCTTGCCTTCCATTCTATTGCATTTACAGTGACTACTACTTTGGTTTTAACGTTTTTATTCCGTACACCAGCCAGCATTGAGGATATCCTTGAACTGTACCACAAACAATTCTGTAATGCAGACATATGAGATTATATTGCTAACTCAGATATTATTAGCAAAACATCATGAGAAGTCCGGATCTCAGTGAGGCACAAATGATCAGACAAGCTACACAAGAAATGCTGAATCCCGAGCTGTCACAAAATATCAAGAGATGTATCCCAGCTCACTATTTTAGCTCTTGCCTTATATGTTTACTTCAAACAAGCAACATGGCAAGGGCAAACGGGTATAAAGTGATAAAAAGAAAGTAAAGCTGCTTACTGGTGTAGGATCTGTATGAAAATATTCTATTGTATTACAGAATCTCAATATTATTTTCAAAAGTCAATGCTGTCAAGAAAAACAAATTTTGTCTATTATTTAATGTGAAGAAAACACCGAAATTTCTATGAAATGGAAATTCCAAAACAAATTAAGGTTAAGATCTCAATGCATTCAAAATTTTATTTATTCACTAGCAGAACTTAATCCTAGCCTGAGAATATGGACAGACATCACTACCTAGATTAATCTAATGGTAAATAAAATCAAAACACTAATCAATCTTAAATGGAGCAAAGAAGCTTCAAGGAGTTACGTAAAACGTGCTTAAGATTATTCTGCAATTTAATTTTAATAAGCTTCTACTTTAATAAGTATATTATTCACCTCAAATAAAACAAAAAAGTGGAGATTGCAAAGCTATTCATAATTCAGTATTTTTTTTTTCAATAGAAAAGACAGAGAGAAACTTCAAAGTAGAAGAAAGATTGTTGGGGACAAACACCAAAGAAACAATAAATATATCACCAAAGAAAGTCAGAGCCCTGAAGAGAACTACTGCTGTGCTTGTTTCACGTGTGCTTCAACAGTCAGAACAATACCTGATAGAGCATGTCAGTGTAGGAGATCTTCATGAAACCAATTCCAGACACATAAAAATGTCATTTTTTAATAGAAATAGTGGATGAGAAGTGCTGAATTTTGAAACAAAGGAAATAGATTTATTTGAGATTTAGGGTTTTTTTTCTCTTTTTTCTCTGCTTTGTACAGTAACAGGAATATGAGAGACTAATATTTGAATATCTTGTACATCCTTGATGCTATTAACTACTGACTTCAAAAAACACATGACCATGCTTACCTTATGCATCTATCTAAAAAGCATGTATCAAGCAATTTCAGAAAATGGCTACTTGATCTTTTGTCCTAATGGGACGTCTTTCTACACAGAGCACACAATCTAGTTTTAGACAAACAGGAGTTTCCTATTATTGCCAGTGTGAAATCAATGTTGTGCAAATACAGAAGGAGAATCTTTTAGCACCTGGATTATTTAAAATATCCCCAATGTTGTGCAGTTTACACATTTCCACAGTTAGGCATTTTTTTAAGGCAGTAGACATTGTCAATATTACAGGATTAGCACTAGGTCCCTGAGGTCCTTCTACTTCTTTTGTCAGTCCTAATACTTGAAGGGTTAATTACTAAATTTCCTAAGGAAGCAGGTTAAGATATTTAACTTTCAACACATGCATGTAGTTTAGTTTACTGGTTTTCTTTTTAATTAAAAATCATCAGTATATAATTTTCTTTATGTTGTACTTAGATTTATTCAACAAAGCTTCAACCAGTCATTAAAAAGTGATGAGAATAGAGCAAAGTCCCAGCCTGCAATACATTTAGTGCCAGAAACTCGAAGTATGCCTTTACTAGATCCAATGACAACTTTACAAGTTTAAAACCCGTGAATCACAGCCACAGTAGGATCCCATGACCATCAGAATTTGCACGCAGAAATGCTAATAGTAATAACATTTTAAAAAGACAAAAGACTTATGGAAATTCCCTTCCTGGAATTCATCAAAACACCTCATATGTGTTATATGAAGGATAAATCCTTCAGAAAGATCACATATTTAACATTAGTCTTCATATTATTAACTCATAACTTAAAACAACATGAAATTGCTCTTACCATGACATGAATAGATAAGATACTTAGATGAACAACTGCTCTACACATTTATCCATTAACACATTTCCCATTGGGCTGTTTAGGAATAGATTTATTAAAATTAACATAAAATAGGAAAAAAGAATAGTTTTGTGTGTCAATTTTCCAATTAAGAAAACAAGCACTCTTCAAAACTTACTTTTTTCTTGAAAATGTTCTGAAATCCTTTGCCATAATCTTCTGTAATCTTAGTGATGGATGCAAAGTTATCAAAGATCAAAACAGGCAGAAAGAAAGAGGTTTGTAAGTCTTACAATGGTGTTTTCATACCAGCATCCATGGGCTTTTTTCCCCCCAAATGAATGAGAGCTGCTTGCAGTATTTCTACAAGCTTTGGCAGAGCAGAGTATAAATGTCCTTATGTTACAGTCAGGCAGAAAAGAGGTGAGGTATAAAGAAAAACCACACGCTTTCTAGGACAACATGATTTATTGACTTCCAGAATAAATGATAAAAATAAGAAAAGGGAGAAGTAAAAAAGAATGAAAACTCAGAAGCCTGTAAAAATGTTCTTGTTCTCTGTCGATATAAGAAACTAGTGACTGTCTTGCTATGAAGAGCTTTCCTGTGTGTTTGGGTGAATAATCTGAAATAAATAGTCACTAGACTAACCACTAATAGTTGTTTGGATTTTTTAAAATTAAATATAAATTTACACATTTTTATTAATTATTTAAAAATTTATCAACATCACATCCATCTGGGAAATATCTCTGATATAAGGACACATTTCTTGACTTTGCTCTTCTTTCTTAGCATTTTGTTTTGTGAAACAATAAACATCACTCTCATATAGTATTGCAGACTACATAAGCAACATACCTTGTTCCTCTTCCATTATAACATCGTATACCACTTATTCTACTATTTTGATATCCAGAATTTCAATTCTAAAAACAATTGCAACAGTTTTAAGTTTATTCTCTAAACATTATCCAGCAAACAAATCATTGGAAAATTTGTGAGCAGAAACACAAAGCAGTTTACAAATGGTATCATGGAGCTTATTAAAAAAATATAATTTAAAATTTGATTTTTTGTAAGTATGCAATTACTTTGTTATATTGTGTGCACAATTAATTTTGAGAACTACACAGCAGTTGTCAATATTTATTAACTTTTCTATTTTTCAGTTGTTTTATTGCAAATTTTAGAGACTTTCTTGTGAAGAAAAAGCAGCCTGTTTAATTTTAGCATATCTGGTTCTTTTTCTAATACTCCAAAACTTCAAGTACTAGTAGCTAACACAAAACAATATTATTCTTCTACACAATTCTACCACTTCATTGAAGAGAATACCAGTGTTTTGATTTTTTTTGACTGTTTTGGGGACAAATTTATCATTTGTCGTTGTTTTTCTAGTTAAGATTTATTAAATGGGATCCAATGCAAAATGTTTTCAAACACTGAGGCATGAAATTATTTGTATTTGACAATATCAAAACTGGTGCAAGAAATAAAAATGGGTATACAGAATATTCTCACAGGCTGCCAAGACTATTGGATGAAATATCCTCCATAAAGCAATATGAAAACACATTTTTTTATTCAGGATCATAGTTGTTCTGTTATTCCCAAAGAAGCTTTGTTAGGTCAGATGCCTTCAGCAATAACCATTGCTTGTTTCAGTGTCAGCAAAGGCTGTGCAATTCCTGTGGCCATAAAGGCTTTACACTATTGTAGCTAACAGGAAAGGTTAACCACAAAGTTTTAACAAATTTCCTATCTACCATTGTGTTTGCTGTTGTACATCATCGAATACCGAAGAGCTTTCTACCCAAGGCAATGCTGTTGGCTGATTTGGGATGGCAGACAAGTGACTTAAAGACTAAAAAAATAACATCAGTCAACATGCGTGACCCGCACACCAGAAATTTAAAATTTGTAAGACAAAGGTCTTTTGCTTCACTAGGCTTTGGATTCACTGAAGGACACTATGTAGAGGCTATAGTGGGAAACAGAAATAGATACATGCTGCAAATAGTGACACTAAACACTAAAATATTTATATATCTTTAGCTACACTGATATGACACTTATCTGAAAAATATTCTGCTGTCTATTCCCTTTATTGAATACAGCTGTGAAATTTAATATAGCTGTAAATTTGAGTATAAATATTCAATTTTATTGCATGTTTACATCAAAAATTATTGTATAATTCTATATTAATCAATGCATGAAATCAGTCTGGCTTAATCTTCATCTGCATTTTAATATCTTACCTCATGAAGTGTAAGATGGAAACCTGCATGTTACTGACATATTCAGTTCAAAGGATCATGCTAGTCCTCTTTAACACCAAGGAATACTAATAGAATTAATCATTAGCAGCTTTTTAACAGGGTCAACTGCAACTGTGGAACAGGAAGAAGAATATTAGCTTATACTTAGAGGATATCACACTGCAATCAGCCATGTGTTAGAGCATCAGCAAGGGGCATTGGCAAAAGTGATTGAACAACAGAATTTTGCTGAAGTCTCCACAATTTCTTCTATCCAGAGGCCTTCTGACAAATCATTAGATCAGTTTGACCCTTGACATTTCTCACTTGGAATTGCAGTTTATAAGAAGAATACTAAACATTTTTTCTTATCACTTTCCATTTTTGATTTCAGTTGAAGGTATATTAGTTTAACTTTTTATACCCAGTGCTGGCTTTCATACATAGGTGCATACTTTTTAGCATATGTTCAGAGAATGGAAGGATTTTGGTCTTTTTAAGTATTTAAGACTGTCCATTTGTTCAGAGTTAAAATTTATATTCAAATTGTTGAAAATTGGAAGACATAAATGGAAGAATTAAAGGAAGGAAAAGTGAAAATTTAAAAACTAAGCTCAATTATTATTTTTGCTTATTTTTCCTCTTTTCCCTTTCATCTTATGAGAAAGAATGCATTGGCAAATATCTCTAATGTGTCCTTGGTTTTGTGGAAAAGTTACTATAAACAGATTGTAGTTTGATGCTGTTCCTGAAGTTGAGTTCATCGGTCATTCTACTGTCTTGCAGGAGAGCAGTGTCTGCAATGACTCTTTAAAGGCTGTAATGAAGAGTACAATGTCAGTGATGTGCCTTGGGATGCCCGTAAGTGGAAAAGCTCAAATCTGCAAAGTGCTGTGGAAGAAAGGACCTATTTGCACTGGAATAATGCTTGGAGCAGTCAGCACATGCCAAAGAGTACTCAGCACCTTGCTGGATTATCCCAATGGTTGGAAGATTAAATAGGATGAAAAAAGGCATCATCTAGCATATACACTGTCTGCAGCACTAAGTACTACCCAGTTGCTATTACATAGAGAATTTTGCACTTTTGTTTTGGAAAAAAATATAGATTATTTTGATTCTTCAAACTGTATGCTGTGTTTCTTTGATAGAAATAAGGCATTAGCAGTGTAATTCTTCTAGCACCAGTAGCATTATGACAAATGCAGCAAAATTGATTCTTTGTTCCATATTTTTTAATGAGAGAAAAACAGAGTCTATTTTGGCTTCTATTATATCCTCTGTCATCTAAAATATTTTATAAGCATCAAAAAAGCCAGATAACTGTATTTTTGTCTACCACATCAAAATAATCTAACCATTTATTTTGCAAATTCTGGATAACCAGTAGCTGGTTAAATAAGGTTTTTGAGTACTCCACTATGTTCTTGGGACACTGCTCTCAACTTCTGATTTAAATGGTTTAATGGTATATGTGTTTATCTCTACTACCTTTCAGCCCTATGCAGTTTGCAAGGATTATTCAGGTAATTAAAATGCTATGTGTTCTTAAGTAACATGTAGAGTCTGAGTTTAATCTTTGCTTTCAATACTCAAGTGGCTGCTGAAAGAAGATTTTGGCTTTACATTATTCTAAAAACTAGTGGCAACTTTAATCCTTGATTAATCCTGAATCCTAATTAAAAAAAAAAAAAGAAAAAAGGCAAGATACAGACCCACAATGCTCTTGATATAACTATCCTGAAAAATAACTCTGTGCAAGATACCATATTCACACAGCAGTCTGTTTTATCCTTTTGACTTTGCAGGTGAGGTTAAGCATTTGTAATAACTTAATCTGCTCTTGCAGTTCCTTTTTCTTTTTTTCATTCTTTGGATAAGTGAACACTGACTAAAGCAGATTTACAGTTAGGTAGTCTTGGTCTCAAACTGCTGAAAGTTATTAAATATAAACTTACTTTTTCTATCCTCTTTTATGGACCAGTGATCAGAATAATTGAGCTTCATGAGCAGAAGTTGTCTGTATTCTTGTCTCCTAAGTTCATGGATGTTCCAGCTAGTAGAACATTATTCACCAGAATATTTTGGACAGTAGTAGCAATCAAAGAACAATTGTTGTTTGCAAAATTTATTACCAGGAGAGTGTGTATCCTAAAAATATCATAGTTTATTAAGTAAAGCTGTAAAGGTTGGAAGGCAGAAAGAGTGAAGCATTGGTTTAACACTGAAGTGCAGTAGCTCCCCACTAAGGAAAGGATTTTCTAGGCATTAGGTCAGCAGTGTGTTCTGAAAAAAATGCATGAGAACTGAGAATCAGTACTTTTATATTTCCTAGCCATGGAAGGATACTTCTTTTTAAAGAATGAGAGGCTGGAGTGTTAGAGTAATAAGAGAAGTGAAAATGCCTGGGATTAATTAAATTAGTTAAAAGACAGTGCAATGATTGTGTATAATCATATCTGAGGCACTTGGAAATGACCATTAAAATGCCTGGAATAACAGATGCTTAGGCCTGAAAATGATCAATAACATGACTGTGAGACAGCTGGTTTCATTAATTGAAGAAATTAGCTAACTGGTTAGGCACTTGCTTCAGTTAGATCAATTAAAAAACAACTAATTGAATAGAAGGAGAGCTGTGCTTCATTGGTTCAAATAAAATAAGTTTAGTAAAAGGTTTAAGAAATCACAGATGGGTGTCTAATTAGTAACAGCAACAATGACAAGAAAGGTCTTCAGTGGTTAAATGAGGAATAAAAAGTTTGAGCAGACATAAGGGATTGAGTGTATTGAGGGCAGATACCTGAGGACCTTAGGGTAAGGGTTAGGTTAATTGAAATCTATTGGATCAGGCTATAGAGGAAGTCAATGGCTGTCTCATGCGCAACCTTTGGGGTAGCTTATTCCTCATCTAGTTGTCCAAGAAAATAGGATTTGGGAATATGTGTCATAGAAATAATTAGAGGCATGTTTAAAACATCTGCTAGGACACAGAAAAGTAAATGTGGACACCATTCGTTTCTAACTGGAAAAATATGACAAAACTTCATTCCATGGATTTCCTAGGAGCGCCAGAGTTAAACAGCAATTTTCACTTTGATGTGAAAGGTGTTTAAAACATAGAAACAGCTCCAGTGAGAGCTTAAAGGAGCCTGCCAGTACATAAAGGGGGCTGCAGGAGGGCTGGAGAGGGACTTTTCTAAAAGGTTGTGTAGCAGCCTGGTCCAGTGAAAGGTGTTACTGCCCAAGGCAGCAGGGATTGGAACCAAATGTTCTTTAAGGTCCCTCCCAAACTAAACCATTCTATGACTTTTTTTAATGTATCTGCCCTTTCTAGTAGGTAGTGCCTGTGAGATTTGTTTTCCAGTTATTATTTAAACATCTATAAAGAATACAAATAAAATATAGAATATGTATAGAATGCATTTTAGTATATAGAGAGTATATTATTAGTATATAGCACTAATATATTTTGAAAAGTGCCAAAAATTAATTTTTTTCCATTTTCTTTGTAAAACAATGACTAAAAAATAAAAAGGATCTTTTAAAATGGTAATGTGTAGAAATCTCAAGTAGCTGTTTTCAGCTTGTTATTTGAGACAGGAGGATGGAAAAAGGTGCACAAGTTTATTACACCTCCTACTCTAGAAATAATTATACTAATTAATTTAACAGTTGTTCTTTTGATGGCTCTATAACCAGCTTCCATTTGCATTGATTCTGCTGGTAATTATGTTTATTATAACCTCATATATTTACAACAGCATTACAAACACCCATCTCCTAAGGCCATGCCAGTATAATAAAAGTATAGTGCTTTTAGTTTTGCCATATTGCAAATACTTGACTCCAGATTTGACAAAAAGTATTTTGTATTCAATTAACCCTAATGATGAGCTATCAGACCTGTAAAATGCTGCTGTATGTTTCATTACCTGACACAACAAATGAGTCCAAATAATCAGACATAGGGATCTGATTCAGAAAATTTGTATATCGGAGCTTAATTCTGATAATTGTTTTTATACAGAATAACCCTATCATGGTGTTCTGTGCAAACCTGGCTATATACAAGTATTATATCTTTAAATTCCACTCTCTAAAAATCATCTAAACACCAAGAAATATTTTAAAATGCATTTTCTGCATTTGTACCTCTGAGACAAAACAATAAGCCCTATGACTCACTGATAAACTTTTTAGGTTCTAATGAGAATGTTCTAAATCCTTCAGGTACATCTTCTACAAAAGGCTTGGAAAGTATTCACCTTGGGGAGTATAGAACGTCTCTGCAAAGCAAGAACAGCAACTCTCTTCTACAAAGGGAACCTTTTTCCTTTTTTGAAGGCAAAGGGAAAGAAGGAAGAAAGAACTCCATTCTGCATGAGAAGTGCTGTGACACCCTGTGTTTGGCATCTGTTTCTAGAACCAACCACTCCTTGTTCCTATGATAAGGACAATTTTGTATTGATCCCTTTTCAAAGAATATCATCAGAAAGAGAGGGAACTAAATGGAGGACACTAGAAAGTCGAAGTCTGCAATTAAATTCATTAGAAGAGAGTTCTTCTACTCTCCTTAGAGGAACTAGAATTTCATTCCACACATTCACAATTATAAAGCCCCAAAATACTACCTGTGCAACAGTGGATTTCATCACAGAAAATGAATTCTTTTGAACAAACCAGAGATCCCATGAATAGGAAAAGAGAATTTATAACTCTGGAATAGGGCAGCTATTAAAAAAAAGTGTAAAAAGAAATAGACATTATTTTCAAGGAGATTTGATTTATGTTTTCTATATATCTAGATATTTCTACTTTCTGTTCATCAACTTTGCCCTTTTTTGCCATCTAAAAATAATTTTTGTTTTCCTACAGAACTTCCAGGTTATCCACCACTTATTGTTTTAATTGGTAGGGGCAAAATACTTTTACAACTGAATTTAATTCCTCCTTGTCTTGTATAATGGCTTCTTCACTCTCCTGTTTCTCTTTTCGAAGTCTGAGAATATTTGAAAGTGTGAAATAACTAACTCTTTTGCCCCAAGTGTTTAATTCTTTTCTTTTTTCCTTTTTTTTTTTACTTTGAATCTTCTAATCTCAAGGAGGATGAATCTCATAAATTTAAATGTGAGGAACATGATAAGTTTTGATTTCATATGTATAATATTAACAGGTTAATTTTTTATTTTACCTTCAACAACAAAGCATTAATTGCTGCTCTAAAGTTAATGTATTCCCCATGTTCTGTCTGTTCTAATATGTATGTTTTAGCTATGTGTCCTCAGACCACTCTGGATACCATTTGAAGTGTTGTTAATAATAGAGGGTACTAATTACAATTGTTCCAACTAAGTATTCAAGTGCAAGCTTGAAATTTTTTGCATATTATTTTATAGACCAGGTGAGGGATGAAGAACTTACATTACAAAACAATTTATGACAAACATGTTTCTATGACACCAAGCATACAAAAACTGGAGTACTTTAGATCTGCATAACTTCTGAAAAAACGCATACATTTTTGACTATGTGATGCCATTTTCATACACATACATATAGTTCTAAAAAATACACTGAACTGTGGGGGTTTTGCAAAATGAATAGCAATTATACAATCCAGTTTCTAAATATCAGTAAAGATCTACTGTTGCCACAGAAGGAGGATAAATAAAATTCCCTTTCTGAAGTTCAGATATGTTGCTGATACTACAGAAAAAGATCTGGTGGAGGTTCCACAGATTTCATGCCAAAAATGTCTTTGAAGTCTTATTGGAAGAAATCACAACATATGTTCTGCTTGCATCTTCTGATTTGCAACTAGAAATTTGAAGCTCTTACAGTAATTTAGTAGTGTAAGAGATTTTTTAGCTAAATAGGTGTAATCTATTAATGTATTTAAATATCAATAATTTCCACCTTGGAAATTGGTGATGGGTTTTCTCTGTTTTCTAGGTATATAATTGAAATTTAAAAATCTTATTTTTATTTCAGTAATCATTCTGCAAAAGCTCCTAATAATGTGCATATGTCTTCAGTTTTTCTAGTACAAATATTAGCAGGTACTAGCCTGGATTCTACACACAAAATATTAGACCCATTTACTAGCCCTCACCAGCAACACAGATATCCTTTGAAAACAGCAAGTGAAGTCCTGCAGAAACTTGCAGATATGTGTTCTGAAGCATTATGATAAAGGAACCAACACAAACCCACTTTTCTCTGCCTTTCTCATTGATTGCTTAAACATCAGAATCACCTAATGTTCTCTAAGCAGGAAATTTTATATGCACTAATAGAGAGAGAGAGAGAACTTAGGAGAACATTTTTAATTAAGTAAGGTACTGGGAAATCCACCTGGAGAAGGTATATTAGGATTGATTTTCATGGATATCTCTCTACCTGCTGGAACTATTTGCATGAAGTTCAGTATGTATTAAAGGATTAATGACATTTTATAAAAGACACAATAGGAAAAGCTCTTAAAATATTTATTTATTTACTTACTTACTTATAAAGGGTTTTTTAAATTGCTGTATGTCTTTATGAGAATAATAATAGGCATTTCAGCTGGGATTTATATATAAATTCAGTGGCATCTAGGTGGGAACTCCAAAGGAGGAAAGATGCAAACCACATGTTCATCACTGCCATCACAGAAAACTAATTGTGTAAGGGGTTTTTGTCATTTGAGATAAATGGGCATATGACCTCCTCCCTGGAATGACTGAAAAAAATCTATCTAGCTTTCCTGGTATGTCAGACTATGTAACACATTGCTGCTTAGCCTAAATCTACTGTCTAACTTCCCCAGTCCTTTGAAAAGCAATGCAAATTTTGTCTGAGTAAGGAACACAGAACTGATCTCATAAGTCCTGTAGTAACTTTTTTTCTTCCATCTGATGGCACCAAAACAAATATATTTTGAATGTGCTGTATTGCATTTAAAGTAAAATAAAGTAGGGTGATTATTTTTGATAAAGCGTCTAGCAGTTGAACCTAGCAGCCTCATAGAATGGTACGAAGCTTCTAATTTTTAATTGTGATTCAGAAAATGGAATATTAATCTATTCTAAGATTAAAAGAGTAACTAGGGATACTCTGTAAAATTTCTTTATAAGTTATACACAGCTACTATGAAGTAGCTCCTAAAAATCCTTTTATCCTCATGGCAGAAATTATGATTTTGATCACATGAAGAATGAATGACATTAGCTTTCTGTATAAACTGATCTAAGCCTTATTGCACTGCAAAAATAATTATATTTAAATAATTAAACATATTTAATTTTTTAAAAAATTTTTTCATCCCATTTGTTGATGAAGTTACATAATCTTTACATGCAATCACTGGTCTCAAAATCCTTATGTGATCTCATTCAGGCTTTCCTCACTTGAATATTCACTGTTAAGGATCTGTTAGTGGGCTTTTCATCTCTTTGTACTCCATGTTCTTGGGATGCACAAAAAATTTGACTCTACCACCAAATATCTGTATCCCAGCGTCATGTTTTCTAATGCAGAAAGTGGCCAGCAAGCTTTCAGATGGGTCTAGAGTTCAGTGCAACACTACTTGACACTACAGTCTGCTCACCACTGCACAGAGGCCACAGCTGGGAAGATAATTTCACAGATTTGATTTTCTTATTTCAACATCCTAAAATGCATCAAGCAATCTGACTCTGTCTTGTGTTCCAAATTGTGGAGGTAAAGACAATTAGTGATTTTTATAAACATATATGGTAGTTAATAATTATGGTATGGATCTCTATGAACCAGATGGACAATTTGAATTATTATCTGGTACCTGTCTACCAGATTGCCCTGGTGATCTATCAAATCACCATTAGGTAAGAAAATTCATACATAAAAGACTTTTCTATCTATTCGTCATTTAAGCTTTTTTGTTGGTGCAGCAAGATAATGTTATGATGGCTAGTGGTCTTAAAATTTTTATCAAGTTGACATCTCTATTATAGAGCTTTGCACAAGTCATATTTAGTGAAGTTTATAAAGTACTCAAGATTTGGCACTGGAACGCAGAGTGTGATTTGTATTGACAGAAGAGTGACCATGCCCTGCAGAAAGAAGTGTATTATACTTTGATATAGGTGAAATCATGATATCTGTGACTTTTCTAACTCAATGCATGCAGATATCATAACATTCTTTGAACAAAATAGGAAATAAAATTAAGAACAAGTGACAAATACACTATTTCATTTATTGACAGTCATTTAAATATGATTTTTATTTTTTTTTTAATTCTTACTACAGAACTGAGCTAAGCCATAAGGTCTAGAAGTTGAATTAAAGGCCCCAATTTATCTATCACAATCTAAACACCTTTTACTTCTGAAGTCCAAGTTCCTAATTTTCCTTCTACGCTTGAAACCTTTTTTTTCAGCAGGAAGCCAAAAGAAGGCAACAAAAAAGATCATTCCCTAGTTACTACATCTGCTGTTTCCTCTGTTAATCAAACAAGATCTGAATCTGTTTACCTAAATACCACTTATTTTCCTAATGTTTTGAAGTAGGTTGGATTGCAAATGAATAAGCATTATTATCTGTCCATTTAGAGACATATAAAAGTAAAAGAGAATGTGATCCCCTTGAGAAAAACATTTGATAGTCCTTGGGAGTACAAAAAATAGATACTGTTGCAATTATAAAACTAGTCTGAATCTGATTNTCTGCTCCTGGTACAAAGTTGTATTTCTTACCATTTCATTTTTATTTAGTTTTTCACACATTTTATACAATAATTCTGGTTTTAGAGAATAAAATCATTACATCCATAAATAGTGATTTCAAACAACAAATAAATATCAAGAAGGATCTAGGCAAAAAACCATATCATATGCAACAGATGGCATAAAACATTTTGAAGGACACCTCTTGAAGGCCTTAAAGTCCTTCAGGAACAGAAAATTATACTACCAAATATGCTTGGAAAGGTGCCTGAATGACTGAGCATCTTCATGCTGCAAAACATAAACCTGATTGATTTAAGGCATCATATCAAGCTCTCAGTATTATGTAGCAATATTTTTGATATATCAATACGTATTTATTTTAAGTGTTTAAATTAAAAATATACCAAACAAATTTTTTCTTCAATTATGTTTATTTGTGATATTTAAAAGGTCTGCACTAATATATGTTACACAATATCTATTTGGTATAGATGTCTTTTAATGTGCTTCTTAGCTGTTTTCCCACATAATTTTTGGTACTTGGGTCACCTGTGTTAGAATCATGCAGTACTATACAGAATAAAGTTGACACAACCAGAAATGGGTTCAGATCCTGTGATTCATTCTCTATAGATGCCTTTCACTTTCCATTTGCTAGTTATACTCTTCAGGGTAACCAGAATCTTAAAAAGACTAGATTCTTACTAAGAGAGTCCTTAATAGCAGTATATATGGGATATCTTAGATAAAAGAGGTTTACCTAGTTCTAATTATTACTATAAAGCTTCCTCAGTTTTGATGTCTGTTCTAGGAAATCAGAAAAGACCAAACCCATCTTTCTTAAAGTCATGATAGCTGTGATTATTGAACTATATTTTCAGCCTCCAACTTATTATTACAATTTCTCAAGACTTAGAAGTGGTATTAGTTACATTAAAATTCAATCAGTAGTTCCCCTGATTTTCCTTTTTACCCTTTTTCCCCCTTCTGTTTCTCTTAGTAATAAAATGGCAAATACAGCACTGAAAGTTTTTCACTAGCAGAATAAAAGTTTTTAGTCACTGGAAAAACAGTATGGAAAAAGCCCACAAGTTGAATGCTGATTTCTGTTTTTGGACAAAATAAAAAGGATGTATTTATACAATATACTTATGTAAATAAGGAAGAAGTGATACAGTATTAAGATTTCATGCTATAAAGTCAAAAATCCCTGATACTTTAGTCAAGAATCATAAGGCAACTACCTAGGGAGCTCTTTGGGTGGAAACTCAGTTTTAGCAAGTCTTAGCAAACCAGAACAACGCTAAGGCATAAAAGCCTAGTAACATATGCTTAATCCTATAAAAAGATAAAAGAGGATAAACCAGAGGACAGCAGTTTGGTGTTACTTCTGTGTAAAATAGCCAAATGGTAGTTTTTGCACTGTACTAAGATTTAAAGCCAGCATGGTTTCATGAAAAGAAGGTCTCGGGTTTTTTTGGTAAGATTTTTTTCTTTGCAAAATTGAGGATTCATAAAAGTAATTCTGCTGCTTTAACACACCTCCTCCTCCAATGCATTTTAATTTTACATAACATTTTTATTAATAAGATTTCATTAGGGATTAATCAGTAACACATTAGAGGAACCGAAAATTGTCTCACTGACATATCTCCAAATATAATTGTAACAGATGAGGTTATAATGAGCAGGGACATTTCTGCTGGGGATCCTTAAGTGGCAGATTTTTCATTAACTACTCTTTAATACTTCCTGTTATGATCTAAATAAATATAGAAAATTTTATTTTAAAAGTTTGAAAATTACACACTAAAGGATATAAAATATTGAGAAGGAAAAGTTAGTAACACATACTGTGTGGTCATTGGATTCACTGGCATACTCACATCCTTCCTAAAGTCATAACTCTGTTCTCAATATATAATCATACTGCCTCTCACTGAAGTGCATGGAAAGGCACAGTGAATTACTTAAAATTGTATTTATACTTTTTTTCCCACCCAAGAATTAGAGGACTCAAGTTTTGTGTTAAAATATTTGTGCAACATTGGGGTTGGAATAGTTTTTTGTATTCCTGATAGACCTTGCTATCATTCAGCACTGTGACTGGATTTGTGTCCCCCTTAGTGTTTCTCTACCTGGCCCCCAGGGAGTATATGATCACCTGTGCTGCCAGTAAACATAACATACCCATGGGTATAATCCAGTCTTGTGTTTCATGGTTTCAGCTTGGTTCTTGTAGGAGTCAGGATTACTTTTTCCTTCTTTTCCTGCAGAACTGACTTGAAATAACCAGCTTTTCTTTCTTTCTTTTCTTATCCCTATGAAGCATTACAGATTTTAGACTGAAGAGACTATCCTATAGTTTACAGAGAGTAGACAACAGTGTCTCAAGAATTTTATTCCGTTGACCGACTCATCAAGTTATGATCACAATGAAATCCCAATCTGGGAATGAAAACAATTTTTCTTTAGATTGACAGAGAAATCACCATTTCAGGGACAAAATCTGGATCATCTTCTTGAATTTTTTGTCTGTATCTTATTCCAAACCATGATTTCATGCTCCTTGATTTTCTCTGTCTATAGTGCAATCTAAAATTTGAGCCTAGACAGGCTTTAATCAGGGTAAAAGCTGTATCACTTTTTAGCTAGCAAGATACTAGAAATTATGGTTAAAATATCCAGGTGTCCTATGCTTTTAACTCTATGAAATAGAGTTTAAATCCTTCTTAGTGCCTAGATCCTGTAAATTACCAGTCTTACATTTAATTGAAGAAGTTTTATTGCTCTAAAGAATGATATTTTAAAAATGGGTTTGAAAACAGTTAATTCTAAATAATTTCTAAAAATTGTATGGCTGCAGAATATTAAAGTCTGCCATACAATCATTGGGGAGTGAATTACCCTCTTTGCATGGCATATCTAACTAGAAGCCACTCTCTGAATAGCATATGAAGTCTGATTTCTACTCTCCACTTGTTTGATGACCTTGGCCTCTTTAGAAAATCATGAAACTGCTGTCAACTTTGCCTCTATAAATGGAGTATGAAGGCAGTGGTATTTATTTTCAGAAGCTTTATGAATATAAAAGATACCTGTCCTCACCACCCACAGACCAGTAAGTAATCAACAAAATTGGAAATTCCAGGTTAAATTTTTTTTTGAACATACATGGAAGTAACTCTTAAAATTTAATTCAGTATGACGCATAAAATGGATGCCAGTATTAATGGACAGAGAATCCTAAACTCACATTAGACAATGTAGTGATATATTCAAATTTTGGGAGCATCAGAAGGAGCTGAATCATAAGGACACAATATCTATCTATCTATCTACTTGTCTGAATAAGAGCCTTGGGTTCAAGGTGAAATCAAAGCTCTATGTAAGGTTTCCAACCTGAGTTCTGTGTAAAAAGCAGAAACTCCCTCTCTTCTGATCCTATAGTAATAGGATAAGTAGCAACATAACATCAAGCCTTGTAGTCCTTTCATTACTTAACATTGATACAGAAGACTGAAAATGCAAAGAAAGCATAAACATAGCATACTTTTAAAAGAATGTAAAGCACACGCACTCGTTGAGTTCGACAATGCAGAGAAATTTTTTCTTCTGTTTTGTTGTACTTTTTTCTTTTTTTTGCATTATTATCAAACCAGTTTTTGGTGACAGAGTACTCTTATGGGGTTTTTTTCTTGTTGACAATGCTAGATGACAGTAACTGGTTTACTGTAATATTCTGAGAAAATTAAAAATTAAAGTAGACACTTTAAAAAAATATATATTTCTCCAACATATTGATTGTTCATAAACAATCAGTAAAAAAAAAAATTAACACCATACACACAAAAAAACCAACAACAACAACAAAACAAAACCAAAACCATAAGAACCCCAAATAAACCACCAAATAAACAAACCAAACACACCAAAACAGAAGCTGCATCTCCCAGGATGAATCCTTGCTGCATCCTTGGAGGAGTGCTGTGTGTCCTGGTCAACACCTCTGAACTGTAGTCCCCAAACTCTGTCCATCCCGGGAGATATGTCACAGCAAACCATCACTCCCTCTCTACTGCCATTCTCTGTTTCCTTTAGAAGAAAATTCAGGGACATCATGATGTGCTGCTCAAGGCAGTCTCTTCTCCCTCTGCACTTGAGATATGCTGTATAACATAGTTATACAACTACAGCTCTGAACAGGAAGACTCTGCTTTGGAAACCAGGCATGCCTATTGCTTTTAAATATTATGATCCTTTATATTGTGATTTTATATATTTATATAATATTGGTTTTGTAACAGTTTTCCTTGGACAGAACAAAGGTCAGTTCACCATATTAAACATGACCTAATCTGGCTGTAGTTTTTCTTCTCCTCTGCCTATTTCCACCTTAAAAATCACAAATGTCAGTATTATATATGAGACTGAAATATATTCAGAAACATGAACTCTTGACCTGTCTATTTTGTGTTTGAAGTAGTAACACAACTCCCACAGAATGGATTGGGTGGAAAATCAGGCAGCACAGTATCATTAACACAGTGCTACCACAACTGAGAGTTCTTCTGAACAAGCCTTAAACTTCAAGTTATACTCACTTCTAGATAGCACTAAAAATTACTAGAATATAATTTTCTACTTTTTTTTTTTTTTTGTAACAACAAGAAGACTTAATTCAAGTTTGCAACATATAATTATCTACTTCATGTCATAAATTAAATCAAATAGAATTTTCTCTTTGTTTGGTCAGGGTTTCCTTTTTGGTTTCTCTCCAAAGTGATCATCAAATAGTGAAGAACTGTTAATCTCTCACAAGTGACCTCAAAGTGGGGTACAGTGAATTTTCCTTTCCTACTTCATATATACTCTTCTAAGTGTCAGAAAAATATACAATGTGATGACAAGTGTCCATGCTCTAGCTATGCCTTAGGCAAAAGGACAGCTGAAAAAAAAAGTGTCACTAGGTGATTACAAACTAGAATGCCTGCAGTAAAACCTTCTTTTTTTTTTGTTCTTGACCCTCATGAGTCACCTAGCTGCCAGTACTGCAAATCATTTATTGATTTTGTTGTATCCAAGGTTTTTCTTTTCCCCTCTTTCACCTATATCAGAGAGATCTGTGACACAGCAACTGTTATTTTGACTAACATTATGAAGGCACATAAAAATATAATTGCACATCAGGTATGTTTATTACAGTATGAATAAATTAAGTGAAGGCTCAGCAATTGGAGGAAAATGTGTTTACTTGAAGAAAATAAATTTCATAAACAGTGAAAACCCCTCAAACACTAGCAATGTCGAAGAGCCACAAGGCTCCCCGTTCTGTTTTAAATGTCTAGTTTCTCAGTGGAAGTAGTGCTCTATGTTTCATTTTTCATTTTCTGATACACAGTTACAGATGCAAAGCATTTATGAGAAATTTTAGATATTGCAGCTTGTTACAGTGCATACAGTCATTGCTACAAACCATATACATGCATCACATTACCTAGGCTGTTTCCCAAGAGTATGCCCACCTCCAAAGAGCATTAAAACTGTTTATAGCATTTCTTCTTTATAGATTTAATATATTTTAATTTTTACAAAGGCATGGCAGATTTTGCTCAATCCAACTCATTTTTTTGGAAAAATTATGTGCAAAGAAGGTCTACAGTGTTACACTTTAATTCTGAGGTATAACAAAAAGCACTTTTATACAAATGCATTTTAAAAGTCTCTCTCTCTGTCTTCTGATTCCACACACAGAAGAAACCTAACACTATATTTTATTGTGGAGCTACTGCAGGGTATTGTTAACATTTTAATAAAGTCCACACCTGGGTGTCATAATACAGAAGTACAGAGAGCTATGCTTTTAATATCTCAATTGAGATCATTACTCTTATTTCTGTGATAGTGTGAATCTCGTATTGCTTGGCTCAAGCCACAAAAAAACCCTGCTCTCAGGGTGTTTAAGTCATTTATTAGTATATCAGTACTATTTTATTGATCTTAGTACAGTAGACTAGAGACCTATAAATTGGCATCTGTCTTCTTTCTTTAATCAAATTTCCAATAGTACAATATTCAACCATTTTAAAACAGTACTTAAAAATGGTACTTTAAAACAGTACAGCATTTTGCTTTTCATAAAGTAGTAAGGTGCTTCGTGTCACGAGGTTGAATATTTCCATCCCTACCCCGTATGTATGTTTACTTTAAAAATGAAACTGTTTCCTCTTCATGGTGTACATTAATTTTCACATCCACTCTTGCAATCTGAAGATATACACTGAGCGACCATCATTTATATTTTAAACACAAATAATTTGTCTGGCCTACACTTTCTGCCTTTAAAAATTAACTCTTAGCTAGTTTTAAGTGTCAACCTCATAAATTTTCTCAGTGACAAAGAAACCAAATGTAATTATTTAACTCTGAAACTCTATAATTTAGCTGGCTTCCTTCATAAAGCAAGAAATCCTGCTTTCATTAATGTCAGACTAAATTTCAATTTTGCATGTAAGCAACAAGGGCCAAGAAAATATAGCCACTTTGATGTCCATTTTGACAAACGGACACAGAAACTTTCCTGGCTATTGCTATAGATACGTGTAAAAAAAACCAGTCAGCATTTTCAAAATCTGGTGTAACCAATCTTCTAACTAACTAACTGTCTAACTAACACCTTCAAGTCTGTAATAATCCACTGCATGCACATGTGTCGGTATTTTATCTGATTAGTGCTTTTGCAGCTGGTGGTATTAGATCAGGTTCTGCTCCCCTTAACAGTGGAATTTCTTGCAAAATTGACAGGTGAGGTGCTTTGATGAGAAAGTGGTTATTATGCTTACAGATTATTTTCATTTCCATGGATGTTAAAGCTGCCGAGGGATGCAGTGAGGACCAGCAGAGGACCAAGGGATTCCTCCTGCCCAGCCTGGCGCCCTGAAGCTCAGGGTTATCCAGAGCAGGACGATGGGCACAGGTGCTGCAATCCCATTTACAAGTGCAGCCAGCAGCAAGGCTGTGTCCCTCCCAGCCATGGGCAGAGGACACTGACACAGCTGTCTACTTCACTGCCAGGTAACAGTGGCATTTAACAACACACACTGGGGGTATGTCAGTTACAGAACTGATGTAACACACAACCTTACACAGCCCAGTTCTGTGCTTCAGTCCTTCAGTCAATCAAGCTCACACAAATGCCCCTGTGCTCTGGATTTACACACTCACATGCACACACATTCACAGATCCCTCAAGCATCACCATCCTCTGTCTGACTGCTACCCTTATTGCTTTCCAGACACTAACCTTATCTCTCACCCACTGGCTAGTCCAGCTTGGTGATGTCTAGCAAACACACAAACTCTCCCACTTGTCTTAGTCTCCACTCTTATTTTCCTCCCCAATACTAGCATGGACCCTCTGCACGATCCTGAGACCACCTGCTTGCCATCTGGTCCACACTCACACACACCAGCTCAGAGGCAGCTGTGTAGGCAGTGGCCCCCGTGGCTGCTGGCCTGCAGGTTCCTGGGTCCCATCTCTACTCCACCTGGTGCTGGGATCCTCACTTGCTCCAGCTGCCTGGCACCAAGGGCTCTGTGGCCGAAGGTTTGACTCTGATTTCTGGCACTTGCACCAGTCACTGCAAACCTCCAGCTGCTCCACAGCAAACACATGGAACTGTGTGACCCAGGTGCCCCCAGCTGCTGACTCTGAGCTCCTCACTCCTTCCAGTTGCTGGCACCATGAACACATGAGCTTTCTCCAGGGTCTTACTCCTGTTGCTGGTACTTCTCAAATGTTCCAACCTCTGAGACGCTGCAGTACTCACATATGGATTGAAAAGTGACCAAAGAAAGACAGTTAAGAATGGGTTCAGAAAGATTTGATGGCTGCAGCTATTAAGCAGACTGGTAACTGTTTACATGATCATCTCCTTTAATATTTGCTTCTCTCTAATTTTTCCTCACTAGTTACTGCACCTTTAAAAATTTCTCAATAAGTTTTGTCTAGTGCCACAGGCTCCCTCAAATATCCAAATCCTCCTGTTGATATTATTTCTGCCTTCTTATCAGTCATAAAGCCCAGGTTCTTTATATAAAGTTCAGGCTGGCATTCTCCAAACGTATGCTCCATCAAATGGCAGTTGAATAGTTTCCATTATGGTTTGTGACTCTGTGATTTTGTTTATTACTTTCCCTTTCACTTATTAACCTATTGAAAGTAAAAGTTCCTTGATCTGCCAATATTACTGAAGTAGATGGTCTCACAGACCACACATCCTTACATAAATATTTTCTCAGTTTTCTCAGGTGGGGACTATTCCTACAATTGTTGCTTGGTCACCTGATATTGTGAAGCGAAAGTGCAATCATAGCAACAGTCCTTTTTCATTTACAGTTTGAATTATACAAAACCTAATTCCTTTGATGTATTGCAGCCCACCTGCAGATTATGGTGGCACTTTTTTCTTATTAATAAAGGTGGGGTCATTTTATACACTTATAGCAACAGTAAGTTGCTTTTGAATATTTAATAATTTAATATATATCGTAGATTTAATGTTTGTCAATTTTCAGGACTTCATGTGTGACAGAATAAACTTGAAGAATGAAAAGGCTTGATAACACTAGAAAGAAATTAATTTCTCATAGGAAATTATTTTACAATAAGTACTTCTAACATGTAATTTGGAATTCTTAACAGAAAGGATCATCCATTCCCAAGCATAAAGACATTTTAGTCAATAATGCATATGTTATGGCAACCATAGTAGTTACACAAAATGCATACAGTGTAGTCAGTTCTGTAGAAGTCATGACTAATAATTTATACTATTATGTAATTTTGGAGCCAGGGAAGTTTCTTAACTATAGATGGATAGAAAACAGAAATTAATCAATATTTATCTACGTTGCTGGTTTTTTCTGTCAGTATCAGCAGTATTTTAAAGGTGCTTGTTTTTCTGTGCGTATGTCTTCCATCAACATATAAGCTCTAAAAATCAATAAAATATCTATAAGTGGAAATCTTGGTGTTAATTTTGTGAAGGGACACTCTGGAGTCCTGCCCCATACCGTCTCCATGTCCTTCCTATATGTAAATTGAGTATTTCCAAGAGTTCATTTAAAAAAGGAAAGGACAGAGACAAGAGTAACTTGTCAAAGTCCCCAGTCCATACAGTTTTGCTAATACACAGAAAGAAATTATCCTCCCACACGTAATAGTGACCTGGTGACTGCCTGTGGGATTGTAGCTTTGCCACAGAGTTTGGATCTGTATCTCCGTACAAAGTTCTAAACCAAAGACAAATAGCTTTGTTTTTAATAAAAGCATATTGTTAGTTGCAGAAGAAGTGCAATAGCAGTATTTGTTTTTTCAGGTACAGCTGAATAAATATCAACTTCATAATATTTAAAATACACATCGAGAAATAAAAAGGTTATTTCTTTTCTGCAGTTCTAGATTGAACCTAATATTATTTGTCATCTAAACTGTAATATCTTTTTTCTTTTCCATAAATACTTAGGAAGCCTCTAATCACAGCATCCTGGAAAGTTATTGCTGTGGTGTTTCAAAGCTTGTGATTATCTTTTGGCAAAGATAGCATTGTGTTTATGCATACCATATTCTCCTGGTTCATAAATACAAAACAATATTTCAAAGTGTCAAATGGAAAAATTTCTTTTAAGTTTGAAATCAACACACATAGTCCTTCATTATGCTGTATGGAATACATTTGATTTCTGGCAGAGAAAATAACATGTTACCGTAAAGGTTTCAGGCAAGACCGATGTGGAAATAGCACTGATTTAACATTTTAAAATTCAGTAGGAGCTGTGGACTTTCCACATTCAAGACTCCCACTGATTTAGAAATTACTGGAGTCATATGGCATTAATGTAGAGACTTAAGAATGGTCTCTTTACTCTTTTTTTTTTTTTTTTGTGGAGTAACATATTCTATAGGCAAAAAAAAACCCCAAACAAAACAGCAGCAAACAAGTAAATTTTAGTGTCAAGACTTCTCTGTATTGTAGAAGATAACACAGAGTATTTCTATTAGTGTCAGCTACTAATATCTTTCTTTCAGCATATGCATTATGATACGAGATAATTGTGCAGACAATTATGTGCTCACTTTTACACATCATGAAATGGGAAAATACAATTTCTTGAACATCAAAACCCACTCAGAGCTAAAACAGGGGTAAGGAAAATGTTATGTTTGAAGTTATAAGAGAAATTTCCAAGAAAATGAGACAAAAACTGACTTCATTAACAATAAGAAATTAAAAAATAACACTCATCTGAAGCTATGCAACAATCTGAAGGAAAGGAAGAAGTTATATGGGGGTTTTTCTCACTTGCCTAGACATTTAGACCACTGTCTAGCATATCAAAGTATAGAAAGTGCTAGTAAAGATTAAATGAAAAATACCACCAGTAGAATATGGAGTTGGAACATCATGTCATGCTGTAATATCATAACAGTTGCCATTAGACTCGTGAATTATACAGAATTACCATCTGTTTGTTTGTTCCTTATATACCACAGACAGAATAACATTGAAATTACATTGACCAGAGAAGCTGGGCAGGCTCCAGAGGTGGATGTCCCACTCCTGGAAGTGCTCAAGGCCAGGCTGGGTGGAGCTTTGAGCAAACTGGTCTTGTAGAAGGTGTCCCCTCCCATGGCAGAAAGTTGGAACTGGATGATGTTTAAGGTCTTTTCCAACTCAAAGAATTCTATGATTCCATGAGGGATACTTGCTCTTTAAAGGTGTTCGTGGCAGCTTTACCCTTTTCATGGGTAACACACTGTTGCACAGCTGCTGCAAAAATTGCACTTAAAAGCCCAACTCCTATAGCTTCTGAAGAAAAGTAAAATTTAAATTTAGAAAGGAAATGAGATGCGGAAAAAAGGAAAATCCAGAGCTCTGAGCTACACAGTTTATACAATACAGAGGAAGAATTATGTCTTTCAGGAAAAAAAAAAAATCCTGCAGAGTCAACATGGTGAGCAAGAGCTGAAGAACATGTTCTAATATGGTTCAGCTTGTGGCTTGAGCTGGAGCCTGATAATGTTTGTGCCAAGATGACTCCACTCTGCCTTCCTGCAGAGGAGCAAAGGCAGAAAATACCCTGTCTTCCCCACCTGCTTTGCTGTGTGGTCAGAATCCTGCCAACTCCTGTTGCATCCATTTGACAGAAGAAGCTGAGGTGGCACAAGGGAGCTCCAAGAAAACCTTCTTGGCTAATGGAACTGCACAAATCCTCCCCCTCTCTGGGCATCTCTGCAAAAACTCTGCATTTCACTCAGCCTTTACGTTGCTCAGGCCTCCTGTGAAGGTTGTAGCCCAAATCTTCTCTGACAAAAGAAGGGGTCAAGTGTTCCCTTCAAACCAAGGCCAAGAGATTTCAGCCAACAGTTCAACATTTATAAGATTTAGATAGGCAGTTGTATACCTGCATCCAAATTTTTTCTTTTCTTGACTGGAATTAAATTCACATTTTTGACTCAGTAAGGTCAGTCTAAAACCATTAAGCTATAATATATTTTTAAAAAGAGATAAAGCAGTTGTTCATCTTTGCTTGGCACATTAGAGTACTAACTGGAATCAGAGGAAGAATGAACACTCATAAAGACAATAGATCCTCTGACACAGTAATAAAAGCATTTTTTGGAGAATGAACTATGTTATATGCCCCATTTTTAAAAATTATTTGAGCTTTTTGTAACCCCTGTCTCTATTTTTATTTAATAAAAAGTGCATTAACTTTTTACACAAAGAAGCATAATACCTACACATTGAAACACAAATTTGCATCCCATTTTATTTCTTTACCAGACATATTGGGTGAGCTCTAGCTGACCCAAAGGGATGAAAAAAATATTGCTTTAACAAGGTGGTGGTTCATATTATGATTACAGAGGATTATACAAGATTTTTGGAGTAAGAATGTACATTCAGTGGAATAATCATCTTTTTATTTTTAATCTTGAACCATTTATGTGTCTCCTCTGTGGTATTTCTGTGCCACATGTGCTTGATCTCAATTTTGAACTACGCAGATATAGCAGACCATTTTAAGTGCCTATTGTACATAGTCCCCTCATCAAGGTGAAAATGAGAACAGATGCAATGTTCCTAAAATGCAACTGAGCATTCTCTCACTCTTTAGTCAATTTGCTGGAAATCAATCAAAATACCTACTCCAAAAGAAGGACTTCCACACTAGCTTTTGCTGAAATAATGACACCAGAGTAGACATTTCCACACCTTGTCTGATGCAGAAATCCTGAGACATATTAATCTTAAATTTCCTACTCCCTCATTATTATTTTTGATCTTTACTCCCGCCTCCATCCCAATTTTCTCCAAATGATTTATTGGTAGAAGTCTTAATAGGATAATAGAGGTCTACGGAAATCTGCAAACCTGCTTTAAACAGTAAATAACTTCAGGTTGTGTTGAGTTTAGGAGGAACACAGGAATGCAAAGAATTTAATTAACAAATTTTTAATAGTGCTAGCAGAATAAATTATCTTTAAAAAAATTCCATCACTGATAATTACTTTCCAGACTGAGCAAAAGCTTTGTATGTCAGAAAAGGTAAAAAAGAATTGTTTATCTATTATGATTATATGGAGAAATAAAAATATTTTCAGTGACTGGACAAATCACTTCTGTACAGATAAAAAGAATGAAAAAAAAAAATATGGGTTTCCTTACTAAAGTAATTGCAGTGAAGAGTTGACTTTAGTTAATGAGCTATAACACAAGTCATACCTTAGGAGAGAAAAGAAGAAAAAGAGAGGAAAAACACAGAAATCTGAGTGATGTTAGTTGATAACAACAGAATTCAGACACTCAGTTTTCTTTTGTGTTTTCCCCAAACAATGTGTCAGTTATATAGAACTAAACTGTGTACAAAAAGCAGAGGACTTCTGGGCCTCATTATATCTCAAGCTTCCCAGTTGCAAGGACACATATTCATTAGACCACCCTTAGAAAAAGAAACATGCTTTTCCTGTGCTCTTAATTGGAGGCACTAGCACTTTAAAGACCTATAAGGTGATGGCAGCAGCACAAGTCCTTTGGAACAATTCTTCCAGCGTTGGCTTCTCTGTGCTCTGTCTGAGCAAGATACAGAAAACAATGAAGTTGCCTCCTGAAGCCTATTTCCTCAGTCTAGTAGATTCTCCAACAGCTACTGGATAATGATTTATTGGGAATCAAAATTCCATCTGCTTTTTGAATTTCAGCAATGAGATAACATTTTTGTGAACTTTTTCCCTTAATCAATTCTTGTAGTATTTATTTAATCAGTACTTCTTTCTCCCCTCTCCCTCTATTTTTCCATTACTTAATGAGGAACAGTTTGCTGCTTCTGGAACTTACAGCTAGTTCTGTAAGCTAGGCTATGAGCTAGGCTGTGAACTAGGCAGAAAAATATACCTTTCCCTTTTCATCTGTATCACCTACCCAGAAACTAGTTCTTGTAACTCAACTAGTTAACATTGCTTCTTCATACTGTCTAGAGCAGTTGGTTATTCTTCTGAGTTCAAGACACATAAGAATTTGATGTATTTTAAGCCTCCCTAGAAAAGGATTTTGAGTGAGCGGGTAAATGGAAGGAGTGTCAATTTCCCACCCTTATGTCCAACATAATACAGAAAAGCAGACAGCTGGGGGTTTTTTCAGTGATAAGTTAACAGTGTAAATAGCCATCCTGAAGTAGCAACATACACATCACCTTTAATTTAATGAAGATAAAAATACTGTTTACTTATCGTTTAATTTTAAATCATTCATCAAATATTTCTAAATCCTGGTCCTTCTCCTTTTATTTCTACACAGCAGCAATTTGTTTTGAATTAAATTTGGACAAAGTAAATCTAATATATGCCATTTTTGAGTAGTTTTCTTGCTGTTTGCAGTACCTGCTCTTCCACTCTTAAGATTTTCCCTCTGATCTGAGGGACTGCCTTCCTTCATGTCTGAGTACCAGCTGAACTCTGAAAGTTAACCACAAGATGCTGTACTCAGGGAACCAGGCAAGTCAGTAGTTTTCTGTTATAGCCACTATTAAAACACACTTTTAATTTCTCTTGTGGACAAGTCTGCCTAGTGATACACAACCAGAAGATGCATGTCTCTGTTAGAGTAGCAAAACTGTCTCTTTCCCTAAGATAAATAAAATATGCTGTTCTGCCACTAATGTTTTGGAGCATAGACAAGCAACAGTAAGCAGTTAGCAAGAAAACAAAAATTGGCGTAACCTCCTCTTAGAGATAATGAAGGCTTAAGATCTCACAGGAAAGACATTGATATCTGGGGTTTATCACAGTAATTAATTTTTATAGGCAGAAACTAAGTCCAAACTCTCAAGCCTGCTCCACGGAAGAGATGACAGATTATTCTTTGCAAAGCTAATTGAAAAAATGCTACATAGCTACAGCAACAGGATTAGCAATGTCAGAAACAAAGTCGGGTGAATGAGTGAAGTGCCCTATATTTACCAAGTTCTTTACAGAGACTGGAAAGTCCTCTCTTCAGAAACAGTGTTGTGGAATTTCCTATTTCTTCACAGTCAAATCTAACCAGCTATGGTTAAAACCACCAGAACTGACAGGCTTTGCTGTATAGCTGTTCTTCTGCTGCCTAGCATCTTTATATTTTATCTTATACAAGGAGGAATCCCTCATGGAGTTTTTTTATGGTAACAAATTCTAGCAGAAATGTCAAATGAAGGATTGCAGCACATAAAAGGAGGTATTTGATTTGCTGTACTAAATTGGTTTTGAATAAAAACAGTCTGGTTTTTAATTTAATGCAAAATATGACATAAAGTCACGGAAAAGTCAAAAACTTTCTGTTTTGTTTCAATGGGCTTTTGATCTACATGTGTTATGTGTGCACACCTATTATCATGCTGAGCAGGAAATAAATAACCCCTTTCAACCTGTTGATGTCCCCTTTTTGATCTTTCTCTAATCCCACTGCTCAAAAATATAATTAAATACTTCAGGCTGTCACAAAAAAAACACATCTTTGAAATTAGAAATAATCTTGAGGAGTTTACACACCTTTGGAGTTGTTTTCTGGCAAAACCTGTGGAAAACATCAATATGTTAGCATAAAAGCAGAACCTTTACAAATGACCATTGGACAGACTTGTAGAAGTGTTCAGGTACATATAAAGTGTTTAGGTACATAGAAAGCATAGATGATACATGAGATTTCCAAGAATTTTTTTATTTTCACCGATTTAAAGGAAAATTTTCTTCACAGGTTCCTTTGAAGATACATCTTTTAACTCCAGCTGCAGTTAAGCACTTTGGAAAATCCCTTTAGATACCAGTTTGACACTTTATGCACTTAATTTATTTTAAATTCTTGCTCTACACCTCTAGCAAACTGCGAGGAAAAGGAAGTGGCACAAAAGGAAAAAACAGACACCAGGAACTAAAGGCTTTTTCCAAAGGTTACTTGACATTGGTCATGTATAGAGCCAGTGTGCTCATGTTGGGTGCTGAAATGGGGATAAGTATTGACACCACTCAGTTTTGGCCATCCAAATTTTCCATTTGCGAAGGCATTTTCTGCAGCCTTTACCATCAGTAGGTTGGAGTAAGTTCCTGCAGAGGGTGGTTCAAGGGATCCTGAGGTGGATTGTTTTCAGTGCTGGCATCCTGGCTGGCTACCTTACCTAGCTAAAGCAAGTAGTAAAAGTTCCTAAGTTCCTAAGTCAAAAGACCCTATAATATATATATTTTAACTATTAGGTTACAATACAAGACTGCTATTGTAACAATAGAAACCATTTGAGAATTTCCAGTTGTGGGCAAAGCAATTCAGCATAACATGGTAATTTTTGATGTATGATTTAATTATTAAGGAGCACCAGCATTATATTACCCATTAATATAATTGAAAGCATATTTTGACTTCCTCTCAAAGTGGGAAAATTCATTTTCAATTCCATCAACACTAAATTGGTATTCTCTGTTCACATTTAATGTATTTTAGATTTAATATAAATTCCCCCGTGCGAAAATTCAGAGTTTACGAGAGGGTTACTGTATTTTATACAAAATACACAGAAGCCTGTTGTCTTTCCATGGATATAACCATTCTATTTCTTCTTAATCCCAATTCTTTCATTACAAATTAAAATATGGACAACATTTTAATCATGAGTTTAAATGTATAATGAACAGAAAACCTAATCTTACTTCTACACCTTTTGGCATGGAGTCCTATGCATCTCTAGAACTTCATTACAGGTAGAAGTAAACAGCCTACAAGTGACCCTGTGTTTGCCTCTGCTGAATTCCAGCATATTCTTTTAGATTTAGTGTCTTGAAAGCATAACAATTTCAACATAACTAGAGAATGGAATGAAAATTGAAGATACATAAGCCCTGAGTAGATAAAATATGTTGCTGAGAGATGGGAAAGGAGAATTTTATTCAAATGCCAGTAATATATACAAGGGTCCAGCCATCTTCCTACAAGTATCAGAATGACTATTTAAGTATTTCCCAGAACAGATAAAACTCCATGAAAAGATTATTAAAGGTATTCTGTCTCATAATACTCAACTCATTTTACTAGAATACAGAGAATGTAAGAAAAAAGATATTCTGCTCCTCCTGAGTTAGAGGAAGAACAAATTTGAACTTAGGTCCTTTGCTTCGGGTGAACAGCTTAACAGTCTTTCCTTTCAGAAAATTTCAAATTAGGTGTGGGTGAGATGTCTCATACGGAGCAGTGAGCTATTCTGGAGATTAGAACACACAGAACATGTGGAAAAACTGAGTTCCAGTTTTTATATGTTCAAATTATTTATAGAAAACAGAAAAGCAATGCCTTCATAGATCCAACAGAAATGTTGGAGCCACTAACTCAATCCATGCACAGAAAATGAAGAGCAAGACAAGGTGGGACACATTTGGGTGAGGTAGGTGGGGTGGGTTGAAGTACAGTTTAAAAATGGAACTTTTTTTTTTGTCCTAAATTGAGCAAATGTGCTGCCTTCTGAAATGCTGTATGAGAAGCATGAAGTACTACAGCTTCAATCCCAGCAACTTTGAGAGAAGCCAAACTCTTTGTTTGATAGGGTGTCTTTTGGTGAATTAACCATTCACTAAGGAAAACCCAGTCATTCAACACCACTGTGGCTGCCTAGTATCCCAAGAATACTGATTTGATATTTTTTAATACTGGTTAGCTGCCATTTGTCTTGGGATAACTTTCAGGGAGTGATGCAACTGTGAATTATGTAAACACAAATGCAGTAACAAATGTCTCTTGCTAATGTTGATTGTTTCTTAGTAATTGTATGTATAATTCCTGTAATTATAATTTTATTATGTTAATTTACTACAGAGCTCCCATTAATTATTTCTAAATGTGATTGGACTGCTTGGTATTTCTGACACTTGATGCAGTTAGGCATGACGTGGACCACATTTTAATTAACATTGCTCTTATTTTTCATGTGCCGTACTGTGTACTGCTTATTTTGGAAGTTTTTGTGGGTTTTTCTTTTTTTTTTTTCTGCCTTTCCTGGTGAAGTAGCTTGTTGTAAAGATGCAGCATAGAACAAAGGCATTTGCCAAGGCTTTTTTTTTAAAGCAAGCAAACAGATGGAGCCTTTAAAAAATTGTGTATGTATATGTATATAGATCTATTTATCTTAGAAACCAGATACCAATTACACATGTAAAGTCTTACTCTTAAGCTTGAAAATGATGAATTAACCTCTTGGGGAAGGTACTGGAGGTGTGACTGAGCACTTCTTGAAAGGGTAGGGAGGGAGTGCACATCTTGATTGATTCTCAGATAACTGGGAAGAGAAGTAAAAAAGAGAAACTGCCTAAAGGCATTGCACCTTTCCATGTCTGATCCTGATTGTTCTTCAGGAAGTTACACGGACAAGAAATGCATTTTAAAAAAATCAAGAAAGAAATCAGCAAGGCTGGACAAGCAAGGATAAGTGTAAGAGGTGAATGACAGCTAAAAGTAATCTGAATGACTACAAATAGAAGTTTTAACTTCAAGGATCTTAGAGTGTCTTACTAAGCACAAAATATTTCTGGCCTCAAAAGCCCCAGAAGACCATCTCCGTGGCAGGCCAACCTATTTAAACAGAAAGGTCAGACTGTCAAAGAAACTAAACTGCCTCGGAGAGCTGTAGAGCAGATGATAAACTGGGAGGTAATTTAATGAGCTCTTCCAACCTCCCATCCTTCGACATTTCACACTTGGCTCCACAGTTAGCAGTGCAACAGATAGGAGCTCACTGAGTCCCAGGCACAAGAAATTATCCTGAGAAGTAAAGGGGGCAAAGCAAGCTTCAGCCCCTTTGTGCCATTAGGAGAACTCTAGTTTCATAAATTGTTGGCTTCCATAATCTGTTCACCTTTTCAGAGTTGTCTGGTTCTTCCTTTGAAAACAATGACCTTTGATGCTGGATGCTGTGTTTGCTGCTGACACTCAGGGAAGAGCAGAGCCCTTGGGGTAGAGCCTTCAGCTTTGTCTCCCATCCCATAGCTTCCCTGGTGAGGGACTGTTCCTGGTCACTTGGGACAATGAACACTGGCCCTGGCATTTCCAGATACAGCTCACAAGCAATCATGTTTTTAGCTGACTGCATAGTCCATTTCCTCATAAAAAACGTGAAATGAAAAACACACAAGTCTTTTTTTTTTTTTTTTGGTACAAATATTGAGGTCAGTGACCAAAAAAAAATTTTTTAAACCACTCCTGTGAACTCTGATACTTCTTTTCAGGTTAAAAATTTCCATTTCATCAAAATCAAAAATTATGAAAATTCAACTAAAACTCAGATTTTTATGTGCTGCCACACTTTCTCATTCAATGGGCACAAATATACTTGAAAAATATGTGTAATTATAATAAATTTTTGATCAGTTACTACTATGAAATTAACAATGACATATTATCTCACATGAACTAAATATCTGTTAGAGTGCAATAGGTAGCTACTGTGATGAAATAAAAAACATTAGTTAGGAACACATTAGTTCCTAACATTAGCTAGGAACACAAATTCCAAATATTTTCAGCAATCTCAAACAATGTTACAATCTCAGATCCCTGTATAATTTAAAATATTCAAAACTTTTATTGAAACAATTGCAAACCTTTATGTGTTAGTTTTTAAACTGACTCTGTTTATCCTCCCCTATTTATTGCTTATTTGTAGATTTTAGCCATTGTGTTTGTTTAGGAACTATTTATTTTCTAAGTAAAAATATCACTAGTGCTACCATTCAAAATGTGAACTGGGAAAAAAAAGTGAAGAAACATGGGATTGATTGTGTTCTGAACCTTCTGACAAGACCTAGTCATTCATGCTTAGAAATATTTTGGTACCTTATGAAATTGTGTAGAAGCTAGCATTCAGAACAATGAAGAAGCACAAGAAGCTGAAGCTTTATATATTCTTCTCCTAAAATGTACACAATTAGTAAAATTTGTTAAGAAAACAAAAACAGTTTGCATTTTCTTCCATAAAATAGAGAGAGTCAAAATGTAATTAGAGGTGACCCAAATTAATAAAGGTCACTATTTTTATTATTTTATGTGTTTCAATATGGGTTGGTGGGTTGGGACTCTGATCAAAACTGTGTAGCACAGTTTCATGCAGTCATTCATGTCAGAGCAATTTTCACCATATGAAAAAGGACAAGAGTATCTGAAAAGAAATCAGCTGTAATTAGAAATCGCAGCATTGTCAAGGTCAGAGCCACCAAAAAACAAGTTAAATGTTATATGCTTCAAAGCCAAAGTAGCCCTGGAGTACAATGGGATCTCCTGCCTTCCAGAAGAGCCCGTGAGGGAAGCTAGAGCTTCACCTCATAAGACTGAAAGTTTGCTTACTGAACACTGACTGGACTGCAACTCATCTCTGTTCCTTCCTCTGTCTGCTGACACAGCTGTTATGAATATTTTGATCAAATAATCAATTAAATAATAAAAATAATGTATGATTATGAGGTATGATTATAAGTAGAAAATTGTATCAGGCATAGCAATATCAGGAGTGCTGTATTTGGAATGTGAAACTGTAGAAACCTTGCCAAGAAGTTACTGGACCTTTATGTTTCAGTTAAGAAACTATGGAGAGCATCACATTCACTGGTTATGCTTCTTGGAAACCCATTACCCATCCCATCTTGATTTTTATACCAAGGATTCCAATCCATAGACCTCAGAAGAAATAGCCAATGATTGTTTTAGNTCAACAAATTTATTGATTTTAAATCAATAAAATCAACCATATATTTGTCTGTAAAATCAGGTCACACCTGCTTGTAAGTTCACCTGGGCAGATGTAGAATTAATATGATATGTCCTGTAGTTGCTGATGTGTGTCAGTCACACGTCAGCCGCACCATAAGTGACTGACAATACTATCTGTTGCTCTATTCTTTCTATTCATTTAGTGACAATGGAAGTTTTGGTTGCCACCATAGGGTTCCCTTGCTACTGATGGTCTGTAGGAACTGGCTGGTGAGCTGGCAGCATCCCTTCCCTGCCTCAGCTGCCTGCTCTGAGCCATGAGCACTCTCAGTGGTGCTCAGGAAGGGGGAGACTTCTGACAAGACTTCCAGCTTCTAGACCTGGTACTGGCCCACTGACATGAGCCCTCTTGCCTTGCAATCTGATTAGGATAGGTTTTAGGACAAGATATTTTGGCCAAGAATGTCTTTTTGACAGAAGATGAGATTAAATATTACAATGAGAGGATGTGCAACAGGAGACCTACTCCCACAATGCTAGATACATCATAATATGGTTTATGAGATTTTCTTACATCTTTGCACCATTAGTATCTTCATAGAGCTAAGTACCAGCCTCAGCTGTATTGTATGTAAGACAGGTCAATTTAAGTGACGAATTTATCACAGAAATCTTGTAAACTACAGATGCTAAAAAATATTGCCTCTTAAAAATTAAGAAAAATTACAAACAATACTCCAAGATATTGGAGTGGATTTTGTTGTATTTTGTGCATCCTGAGGAAGAAATTTGTAGCCAGGTAACATGCAGCATGATCAGTATTTGCACCAAGCAGAAATCTGTGGAGGGCAGACAAAACTGTATCATTCTTCAAGGCAAAGGGATGTGCTCTGAAAAGGGAAATGGTGTGAAAAAGTCATCAGGCAGAGCAAGAAGGAAGGTAAAAGCAAGAAAAACCTTCACTAGGATATATATATATATAAAACTCAAACAAAAAAAATAGAAAAAAAAATTTAAAATAAAAAAACCCCTACAAATCTTTTGTTAGGTACCAAGGCTTTGGACAGCCTTTAAAGTAAAAGAAATAAATTTGTTCTAGAAACCTATATATGACTGGGTAAATTATTTCTAAGCTAGGAAGATTGCAGGGAAAACCTCTGCCAAATCACAGTGAGTGTATTTGCCATGGAATGTTTTATTTCAATAGTGTTTCTAAGCAGGGGTGAGGTTCTTTTCCTTAAAAGGAAGAAAAAAGTAATGGAGGAATAGGTGTTTTTAGTGAAGAACTGTGTTTTAACAGAGGAATAAGGTAGAGGAAGAGACAGATCCTTTGATACATGATTTTATGTATATCTAATGTCCATGTAAGACATTTGGATACAAAAATCTGGGTGCATGTATACGTTATGTATCTTACAGTACATTTAAGGGAAAGAGTTTTCACTCAGTCGTATAGAAGGACATAATTTATGCAACATAAGTCAAGGAAGAAGAGGAAAAAATAATAAGAAGAATTAAAAATTGCATGGAAATAACCCATTCTTACAATGTNATTAGCTATTGGAACCAAACAACGTAAAGGTTAAGGAATGGGCATGGTATGCATAGTATGTAAAAGAACTTCTGTAACAATGATTAACCAGAAAAAGTATATAAAAGGGGTGGGTTTTGTTTGTTGAGTGGAGCACGTTTCAGAGGAGGTATCCCCTGTGTCCCCAGTGCCCACAATAAAGAAGTATCTGCTTATTTGCATCAAATTGGTATTGGATTTCTTTTGTCCTATTTGTTGACAGAGCTGCCTATGAAACAGGTGCCAGGAAGTTTATGGCCAAGCATTTTAAAATCAACCAAAATAGGTTGATTATATATAATAAAATAAATAAAATAAAATAAATAAATTTTTAAAAATCAATAAAATCAACAAATTTATTGATTTTAAATCAATAAAATCAACCATATATTTGTCTGTAAAATCAGGTCACANATCATAATATGGTTTATGAGATTTTCTTACATCTTTGCACCATTAGTATCTTCATAGAGCTAAGTACCAGCCTCAGCTGTATTGTATGTAAGACAGGTCAATTTAAGTGACGAATTTATCACAGAAATCTTGTAAACTACAGATGCTAAAAAATATTGCCTCTTAAAAATTAAGAAAAATTACAAACAATACTCCAAGATATTGGAGTGGATTTTGTTGTATTTTGTGCATCCTGAGGAAGAAATTTGTAGCCAGGTAACATGCAGCATGATCAGTATTTGCACCAAGCAGAAATCTGTGGAGGGCAGACAAAACTGTATCATTCTTCAAGGCAAAGGGATGTGCTCTGAAAAGGGAAATGGTGTGAAAAAGTCATCAGGCAGAGCAAGAAGGAAGGTAAAAGCAAGAAAAACCTTCACTAGGATATATATATATATAAAACTCAAACAAAAAAAATAGAAAAAAAAATTTAAAATAAAAAAACCCCTACAAATCTTTTGTTAGGTACCAAGGCTTTGGACAGCCTTTAAAGTAAAAGAAATAAATTTGTTCTAGAAACCTATATATGACTGGGTAAATTATTTCTAAGCTAGGAAGATTGCAGGGAAAACCTCTGCCAAATCACAGTGAGTGTATTTGCCATGGAATGTTTTATTTCAATAGTGTTTCTAAGCAGGGGTGAGGTTCTTTTCCTTAAAAGGAAGAAAAAAGTAATGGAGGAATAGGTGTTTTTAGTGAAGAACTGTGTTTTAACAGAGGAATAAGGTAGAGGAAGAGACAGATCCTTTGATACATGATTTTATGTATATCTAATGTCCATGTAAGACATTTGGATACAAAAATCTGGGTGCATGTATACGTTATGTATCTTACAGTACATTTAAGGGAAAGAGTTTTCACTCAGTCGTATAGAAGGACATAATTTATGCAACATAAGTCAAGGAAGAAGAGGAAAAAATAATAAGAAGAATTAAAAATTGCATGGAAATAACCCATTCTTACAATGTGAGCATAAGATCTGCCTTTTGACATATTTTTTATCAAAGAGTATGACAGAGAACAGCTAATACTTTGAAATATCAATACTTTCTAGCCAAGGGTTCAAAACAAGAAAATGTCTTTAATGTATTTAAAAAAATGCTAAAACCATATAAAATTACTAAAAATTCAGAGTTTAATCCCAGAAAGGAGAAAATACTGCGAAACATTGATTTTTCAAGCCTTGAGGCCAAAAAACCACTATTAAATCAGAAGAGATGATCACTGGTAACTAAGGGGAAAAACAACTTACTAAACTGCTCACATAAAAGTATATTTCTGTCTTTTATCATCATTAATTACCCAATAATCTGAACTATATGGGTGAAAGGTTTTACTCCTTCAGTAGGCAAATACTTCTGATGCATCATTTTCTGAGAATTTTACAGTATCACAGCTCTACTGTTCATTCCTGGCAAAGCATGGACAGACTGCAAATGGAAAGAGGGCTTGAAGGTAAGAGTTAGAAAATGTAAACAGGGCAAAAAATAGAAATTGTATCTAACTTAGTTTAGTGGTAATTGAACTTACCAGGTATAGCTCTTTGGGCCTGTGCTACTTTCAGTTAACACAGATGACCTACAGACTACAGAAAACAAATCAAACCTGCTGATAATGCAGAAGTCCTTAAAACTGAGAGCCTAGTTTCTTAGTAAACAAAATTAAAGAGCTGTAGTAAACAAGCAGATGAGGCAATTTACACTGAAGTGATGAACGTCAGGTTTAAAAACAAACAAGCAGACAACTGTAAGTGGTCTAAATCCAAATTCAAACCTCAGATATGTACTTTCATTGCTGTATAGGTGAGGGAATACACAAAAGCTCCTACAGAAGGAAAAAATTCATACTCTGGAGACAGACAGTGGTGCTGGAGGTAATTTCATTCTAGATGTGCAAAATGATGATATTCTTTATTTGGTGTGCAAAGTTAATGGATTTCTTGCAACTCAAAATCCTGCAGCTATGGTAGGGACACGTTGCTGTCAATTTTTTCCTTTGTTTGAGTGAGAAGACCTTCTCTGAATGTTTATCTTCTGAGTTCATCGGATAGGGAGCAGGTAGAAGGTTCATCACAAAATTATTTTAGCCTTTGATGAAGCTGAAGGAAAAGCAACTTTCTGGCCCCTTGTCAACACAGCTGGATTGTGGCATCCTTGGCATATACATCAGCTCTTGTCATGTAAATTGACATAGAATCCCATGTACTTCAATTTCCAAGTGGTTAGAGTATTTTACTGCCATAAACCAGTATTTTCTGTGTTTGGTTTCTTTATTTGATATCTCAATGAACTATAGTAGACTCTTATAGCCTTGAGTATCCAACTATTTACCAGAAGACCTAATAACATGACTGAACTGCTTAGAAGATTGAAAATGTGATGCTAAATGACAATAAAATAAATATAAAAAACATTCTGTGATAAAAGCTAAATAAATGTTATTATTATATATTCTTAAAATATACAGAGCTCAAGGATTTGATTCTGCTTTTAGGATGTTCTACCCTTAAAAAGGAAGGCTTAAGAATATTAATTCTGAATGAGGCAGATTGTTTTAAGCTCAGAAATAACACTTGTGCTCATTATTGGGAATAAAATGAGAAAAGGTATAACGCAGATGCCCTTCTCTTACCTTATTTCAAAACAAGAGAGGCTAACACTCAGACCCATCCATTTAACAACAGCTAGAAAATGTTCTAGGCCAATTTTTCCATTAGACAAATAGCTATAGGTTTTAACACAGAATTACAGTTTTCTCAATAGAGGACTATAAACTGTCCTCTAGAGTCTACTGCAGTGTGTGAGATGCTGGTTAGAGAAGCAGTATTATCTTAAACTTTTACTGGAGCTTCTGTCTGAGCAAACACACCAACACCATTCTTGCACACACAAGAACTGGCATGAATGATAGGAAATTGGGAATGTGTTTTCCTTGTCAAATGGGTTAGTTCCCAGGGGTCTGATTCCTTGGTCCACTCTATATGTAACTTTGTTAATTCCTGAATTCTCTTTGGAAGAAAACCAATTGGTTGCTTTTGGATATGATCTAGATGTAGAACCCTCATTACTTTGCTCCAGGCACTACTCCATGTAGGAAAAAAGGAACAGAACTGCACAAAATTCTGCCTACTTCATTCTACCTTAGTCTATAGGGCCTACTCTGATTCTTCATATTTCCTTCATGAAAGGAAAATAGATACTTATATTCTACATATGCTTAGTGTTACACCTGAAACACAAAAATATCACTTCTGAAAACCAATGAAACAATACTAATTTTCAAGCACTGCAGCTTCATCCTGAGGCTAAGGGTGTATCACAGGAGACCCAGAAGATACTTTTGTCCCATACAGTGCAGTGTAACTGCACTCCATGATGGAGGGTTCATCACTCATACAGACACAGGAGAAACTGCAACTCTTGGCTTGGAGGCCTGGAATCACTCCTGGACAGCACATCTGGAGCAGTTTAAGTACAGTCCGTGTGTTTGTTACTAAGACAATGACTTCCACAGCCTCTGTCTGTATTTGAAGCCTCCATTCAAGAACAGTCATGATACTTTGTTCATGGCAGAACTGAGGGAATAATTAAATGAGTAACTAAAAGTCACATTGTGAAAGACTCCAGAAATTCTATCTCTTTAGCTTAACAAGAAGAAGGTTAAAAGGCAACCTCGTTACAGCCTATAAGTAGTCATAAAAAGACCAGAGATGTTGGTGTGCCAGCACATCTAAGCAGAAAGTAGAATATAGATATATTCAGGTTAGGAGAAAGAAGCACTTTTTTTTTTTTTTTAAATAGTGACAATATTAACCTTTGGAACATATTACTGAGAGGAGTGCTAGATTTATCATCACTCCGATTTTTTAAACTGAGATAAGATTTTATTTCATTTTTCCAGAGGACTTGTCCTAGTTCAAACTGGAATTAATTTAGGAGAGTTCTTTCCTTCACAGAAGGTCAGACTACATGACCCTTTCTTGATGGGTAATCTATTAATCTATTAATATAACAGCAAATAATGCTGACGATAGAACTTAAGCAGCCATTTGTCCTGTTGTAAGGATCCATCCCCTATAACATTTAGACTTATGATGATAGAACAACATTTAATTTTTATCACTAAGATTCTTCTTATTGGTCTGACTAACGATCTCTTTTTATTGTATAACCCACAAAATAGCAGCATCCTAGTTCTGTTGTTCCTACACATAATCCATATTTATTTCCATACTGTTACTGAGACTTGTGATATAATTACAGTATTAAATCTGTGTTAATACTTTTCTACTTTGTTATTTTCAGCTCAATTGACTCTACTTATTACCTTCAACATACCACCCTGTTTCAATTCAGGTTTCTGGCCTACTATATTGTACTAGTTATGTTTTGCATTCAATAGCTTCCTTTTAATCACTTCTGTGTAGATCTAATCTACCACACATAGAATACATATTTTCTCTTCCTTTCACATTTTTCTCCAAGCTTGCTAATTTCAGATTTTTCCTGCATGATTGAAAATCACCTTATTGCATAGAAACAGAAGAATTTATGTCAATATCAGATTACTACTTGATCTGGCACATGAAAACAAGATTTTTATTTGTATATATATCTTTATTTATAATTTCTCTCATCTCTCAGGGAAAAGTTAAAGAAGAAGCATGTCTGAGTTTGCAGCAGGAAAAAAATTAAAGCATGAAAAGTCTAGTTTTCATGATTTAGAAAGGCACGTGTAGAACTGATACAGAGACATTGTTATCTTCCAATTATTTTCCTTTCATAACATGTTGTGACTACAACAAATCAGTTTAAGAAATCTCTTTACACATCTCTTTGTGTTTTCCATCTGCCATATCTCATAACCCTCCATATAAAGGACATTATATATGAATTACTATTCTGTACATGGATTTGCTATTTTCTCAAGAAAAAATATTATCTTTGCCATTTACAGGTATCAGTGAAAATAGAAAGAAGTTTTGCCAGGCTAACTTGAAAACCCCCTTCAGTTTCTTTTATAAATATAGCAATCAGACTTGATGCTTCTAAAACTGGGATGGAGTGACTGGATTTTGATATTTGTTTTTCTTATTTCATTGTTCTATTCAAATAACCATGGAAAGAGGAATCTAAATTTTTTGCAGGAACAGTCCATTTCTGTAGCAGAGATTCACTTCATTTACATTCTTTGAGTTTCTGATTAGTTTTCAGTAACATTAGTTTTGTCAATTTTTTCACTATGAAAAAAAAAATTTAAATTATTTTGATTTTTTAATAGAACTTCTCTTTTTTCTCTAAATATATGCAAAGCATCCACACCACTCAGATTTGTCAATTATCAGTCTAGCACATTCAGATGAGCATTAGCTAAGATGCTGATTAAAATGTTGTATTTTTTGATTAATACAGTTGTCTCTAATTTTGACTAAGCATAATTTACAGGATACAGATATTACATATTCCATGACCTAATTACCCTTTTCACATTAGTATAAGACTTTTTTTTCCCTCAGAGGCACATTTTGAATAGATTTCTCTTGTGAGGTTCATGTTCAGAGACTTTGTATTGCATTTATTAAAGAATATTAAAGAATCATTATATTAAAGAATATTATCCATATTGTGAAATGTATTCTTTCTTTCCCTTGATATATACTTCTCATCAGATGTATTTTGGATCAGTGATATCTTGCTTTGATTCCTATATTAGTTTTGAATTGATGCCAAATCAAAACACTGTGGCTTGGCCTTCATCTGTGTTCCAACGCTAGTTCTGCAGGATGGAGACAAAGACCTTGAAGGGATTTATGACCTAATAGTATCCATTTCTTTTTGGTATGGAAACAGTATTGAGGGACTGAACCTGAGAGCTAAAATTTTAAGTATGGTTGATACCGGGCAAGTGTGGAAAAAAGGTTTTCTATCCCAAAACAGTTAACAAGCTGAATAGGAAGCAGAAGACAATACAGGATATATTGAGAAAATAGTTTTTGAGATGACAAAAATTTACACTTTAAAGGTTCCTCTGCATGAAATCGCTGTTCTTCATTGTATAATTAGTATTTTTGCGTGCATTCATTAGTATAAAACTACTTATTATTAGTATAAAAATTACTTACTCCCTAGAACACATACCAGACTACAGAACATGTTGATTTGAAAGGGTTTCATGAGGATCATTGTGTCCAACTCCTGTCTCTGCACAGGACCATCCCCAAGAGTCACACTATGTGCCCCAGAGAAGATCAACTTCTAGGTTAGTCATTCCTATATTCTCTTGACTCCATAGCCTGACTTTTTTGCATATCAGAATGCATTATTTTTGAGCTTGGAGAAAGTGAACCTTATCGACCAACTTATCAACCAATACCAATCAATTCTCTTGGGTGTAGCTTTCCTACACTGCCTCTTCCCATAGGATTCTTCCAAGAAGATCCCTGAAGACGCTAAACTTAACCATCCTGAAGTTCATGGTTACAATCTTGCTAACTTGCTTCTTCTTGCCCAGTACTGAACTCGAGGATCTCATGGTCATTGCAACCTAGGATTCCCCCAGCCTCTACATCTCAATCAGGACATTCCCTGATTGCTAGTATGAGTATTACTTGTGGGATCCTCCACCACCTGTGTCAGAAAGCTGCCAACAATGCTTTCCAGGATCTCCTGGACAGTTAGTGCTTTGCTGTGTAGATTCTCCAGCAGATGCCAGGGTAGTTGCAGTCCCCCACAAGAACTGTTACTGTGAGCCTGCCTCAAGCTGCCTGCAGAAGGCCTCATCCATTTCCTCCTCCTGCTCAGGCAGCCTGTAGAATATACCCATAACAACTTACTTCATCATTACTAGTCTGCCCTTTTCCCCTAACATGTCAGATCTCAGCTCATTCGCCAGACATCCCAAGACAGAGCTTGATATCTGAGATGTTGCCTCACATAGAGGACAAATCCACCCCTATGCCTTCATAGTCTGTCTTTTCTAAACAGGCTGTAGTCCTTCATGACAACATTCCAGGTATGGGAGCTATTCCACCATGTGTCTGTAAACGCACTGGGATCCAAGCCCTGTGACTGCACAAAGATCTCTAGCTCCTCCTGTTTGCTCCCCATACTGCACACATTGGTGTATAGGCACTCTGTAGAAGCATTTGATTGTCTCAATGTCCTGGTAGGGGTGCAAAGGGATGCTCCATAGAGCTGTCTTTTGGTTACATCTGTGGCTGCTTTTGTTTGACCTGAGGCATTCCGTAGAGTATTTCCTCTCTGAAACCCAACAAATCTATCATAATTTTCTTCTCAGTGAAGCACTTCAGAAGCTTATCATGTTTCCTTCTCTCTCCTCCCTAGTCTCATGTTCATAGCTCTCCATAGCCTAGAAGCTGTTACACTGTGTGAAGAGGCACTGTGGAATGGAGCGCTTCCAAAGACAGGATCCTTATTTCACTGATAAGTGTGAGTGCCTCAGCACTGACATCTTCCTTTCATGTCTCCCAGAAAGATTCATGTTAACTAGATTTCCATATCTTAGAGTCCTAAAAAAATATGTCTGATGAGAGGACAGAGCCGTAAATCCCTGGCAGCTGAAAGGTCCCATGCTGTCATGATTAGGATTTTGGTAACCCTCTTGTCTTATGCATTTCCTACGAGTTAATGTAGCCATGTTCCCCCCCAGGACCCTGTTTTTTGCAGGGCCCATTCAGTGACACTCTCGCAGTTCTGTTCTTGAGGAATCTGTGCAGCAGATTTAGGTTTCTAGATTCTTTGGCAGAGACAAAAGACTAAAGTGACTCCTATTACATACCATTTCATTGCATGGTTAAGCAATGCTTACAGAGTTGCATGAATACAGTTCATTGCAAATTATAATGTGTTTTTTTAACCTTTATTTCCTAGCTGTGATTATTATCAAGATTATGTAATGTCTTGACCATGTAAAAAAGATTCTACATGGAATTTTTGTTGGTGTTTGATTTGGATAAATTATCCCCTGTACCCTTTTAGTATGATGCTCCCATCAACAGCTACTTAGGTTTACAAGAAAAAGAAACCTCTTGTATTCCCAGATGTTCAGCTCCTCTGCCAAAGTAAGAATTGAATTAGGAACAGAGTAATTAAAATATTATAGAACAAGCAAGTTAAAGTTACATCAACTCAATAGTCTTGAAATCATAGGAAATGACTGGCTCCTTTAACATTCTATACAAGATTTTAACCTAATAATTTTAAACCAGATTACATACTTATTACTATTTCTCATTTAAATGTATTATATATTTCATATTCTTAAGCATTGTGTTTGAGACATTAAAATGTACAAATTCAGCTGTATGTTGTATGGCAGCTGAACACACAAGTAACTGTTTGAGTTTTTTAATGAGCATATCAATATTTCTTAGTTTCAAAACATCAGCTATAATAGAGAACACCTTCCTAAATGTTCACAGAACACACGTCAAAAAGCTTAGGGATAAACCTGACCCACTTCCTATCATCAAAGGGAAATGACAAATACCTACCTTCCCAGAAGAGAAAGGAGAGAGGGATTCAGTAGAGAAATAAAATAAGTATTATCAGTGCAACCAACATAATAAAGAATAAATAATATAATTTCTGCAATAAATAATTTAATTTCTGTCAAGTTCAAGCTTTCACATATAATTTGAGTACTCAAGCATATCTTCTGTGGAACTGGAAAGCATAATGCAATTTCTTCTGTTTTGGGCAAGCTTGTGACTTCAGCTATTACACCCAATAGAGAAATAATTCTGCTGCCTCTTTTAAGGGAGTTTCCTTGACCAGCTGGAAGCATATTTATATGGCCCCACCTGCTATAGTATTAGAATATTTTACAGATTTTATGTTTTTGCCTTGGTTACGTCCATATAGAATAAAGAAACATGACTCTGTCCATTCTATGGTAAAAAATCAGCAGATAGTTCCACAAGGGTTTCTAGGTCTTTATAACCGATGGTACCATCAATATAGCAAAGTTAGCACAAATCTTTAAAGACCCAACTTAGTATTCTAATCTCTGTGGTATGTCCAAGATCCTGTTGCACTGTGCCTTCCTTCCCTTTGGCATTGTGGACATCTCAAATACATGAGCATGTTCTGTTTGTGTAGTACAGTAAAATGTACAAGCATACAGGTAGGTGTGCAACTCCTAATGCCTTCAGTGGAACAACTTGCCTCCTTGAAGTTATGTACATATAGATATAAGTAGTTTACACTGTTCATTTATTTTCCTTACCACACTTACTGCTTTTCATGGTCCCTTTTATCCAGTATCAGCCAATTAGCTGATTTCATTATTAAAGGCTTTTCTTCCACATATGAAAGCTATCCAGATTATGATCCTTCAAGGTTTCTAAAGATGTCAAAGTTACTTCGAATGAATAAGTAAATAAATAAATAAATAAATAAAATTGGCATGTAAAGAAGAATAAAGAAAGTTTCATCGGGTACTCTATTTTATTTTGGCAAAATCTCATAGGATCAAGGAACAATTTGAAGTCAGTCTGTTACTGATATTAGCTGTATATAACCTTGTGCTTCTATGTTTATCAACAGCTAGAAATATTGCTGATATGTATTTTTATTGGTGGGATTTTAATATTGGGTTTAGACATTAATTCCTGCAGACTATAGAAAGAAATAATTCAATTGCTACTTTCCCATCACTTAAGAAAAATTCTCTTCTATATTTCAATTTATTCTTTCATCACAACAATCCCTAGCAAAACCTTGAAGTAAAAACTGAGGTGAAGTCCAGAGATTTTAACAAGGCTTAAGCTGCCAGATGTCTGTTTTTCTGTTTATATCAGTCAGAGAAACAATGAGGCTTTAACAGAAAACTTGCCAAAATTTTACAAATGTTTTCTAAGCTTTAAAGATATTCACAAGATTTTCTTCCTAGGAATAAGCCCATCACATTTGTACATGTGAAACTACATTGGTTTTTCCAAGTAGCTGTCTATGTAGTCAGTTGTTTGGCTTTTAAAAGGTTGTTTTTGTGTTGAAACAGGTTTGTGAAAATTTAATGGGTAATGTTTCACAGAATCACTGAATAGCTGAATCACTGAATAGCTGAGGTTAGCACGCACCTCTGCAGCTGATTTGATTCACCCCTTTGCTTAAGGAAGATCACCCTTGGCTAGTTGGCCAGGAACACGGCCTAGAAGATCTCTAAGGAGGCTTCACAACTTCCCTGGGCAACTTGCACCCGTGCTTGGTCACTCTCCCAGTAAAAAAGTGTCTCCTGTGGCCAGAGGGAGCCTGCCGTGCTTCAGTTTGCGCTCATCGCTTCTGCTTCTTTCACTGGTCACCACTGAAAAGATCCTGGTTCTGTCCTCTTTGCCTTGTACTCAAATTGGTGCTTTCTAGAACTTCTAGGTCCTCAGTTTTCTGAGATAATTCAGAAAAGTGTATTACATGACGATGGAAAGCAAATAGAGCATTCCATTTTACCATGAATTTTAATATAATTGAACAGAAAAAATGCTAAAGCGAAGCTTTTAAGAAAATATCTAGCAGCAAATATCTCTGAGTAAATGTAGATTACGAACAAGTTTGTGGTTGTGCTATTATAATTATCATTATTTTATATGATTGCTTTCATTTTTATTGTTAAAGAAATGTTTAGACAGAATTTTTATCAACATTTTAAACAAAATTATAACTCTATAATTAAAGAGGTTGTTGAGAAGGTGGGTAATTCATTGTGTAACAGCTGTGAGATTTCAGATCTAATTGCAGATAATCACCTTCATAAAGAAAACCTCTATACACAGTGGGTAAGTTTGGGAATTTTTTAGTTCATTATGTATTTTTGTAATTTGTACATTTTGTGTAACTTTTATGTCCAATGGTACTTTTAGTTTGTCATTATAAACACAGTTGTGATACGTTAACACACATTGTAGACCTGCAAATTGAATAAATTTTTGGATTTTTGTTCTATAATCAAAATTCTTGTCAAATTTAAGACTTTCTTATCTGTTTCACAAGCTTTATAGTCTTAGCCATCATTTTATCATCCAGCATAATTATAATATCATTTTCTTATCCTTAAGCTGCTGCATTTACTGAAAGAATATCTTATTCTGTTCCAAAGAGAATTTTTTTTTTCTGACAAGTTCTATATAAATTAAAGATAACTGTATTCACAACGGAAGTATCTGTCTGCACCAGATTTGCTCTCTGGATGCCTCTCAGTCTACAAGTATCTATTTTTACTGAACAAAAGATATTTCAATTTTCTCAGTGTAACTGTAAAAATTCAACTATTTGAGATTTGAACAATATTTTACAGTTTCTTGGTAAGATTTGAATTGCTGAACTAGTCGCAGGGTTAGTAAAAGAACATCTATGCAAATTTTTGCTTGTGAGAAAGGTTTTCCTTATGGAGTGCATATACACACAGAGAAAGCATCCAAGCCGTCTGCCCTTGGAATCATCATGTTTTTAGCTGAACTATAATAGTGGAGAATTACTGCAGGTTTAGCTTCAGTTTGCGTTCAATGAAGGGCTTCGCTCCAGTTCAGAGCCATTTAAAAACAAGTTTTAGCCTGGTTTGAACTGGGCTTTAGTGGTTTTTAATTTTCAATGTGATCCTTTGATTGCAGCAAAGTAACATCTAAATTGCTTTGTGCATTTATCTCAAAGCAACAGCAATTCTGTGGCACTGCTACAGGTACCAGGCACTCTGCCCAAGTCATAACCTCCATCACAACTCCCAGGTATTCATTCTCTTTCTATTTCCCAGTTCTTCAGAAAATATCACTTCAGGATCTGGATGTGGCAGGCAAGCTATTCTAACAGCCAGGTTTATTTTTTCAGATGCTGATAATTTAGTGACCTGGAAATTATGCCTTTCCTATGGAATTTGTGTCCGGGACATTTCAGGGAGAACTAGATGCCCTCATCTCTCAGGACACACTGATATCTTACAGAAAACCTCAGATTAGCTCCACACAGAGAAGAATTCAGTTGTTCATGAATGATAAAGCTAGTTGCATTCTGGAATACATATTCTCATCTATAGAAGAATTCTCAGTAAATCATAATCAAAAAAGGTGACATATACATAGAATCAAAAGTTTCAATTTTTCTTAGCTTCTAGAAATAAGCTTCTAAAAAACAGCAAACTCCAAGCAGAAATGACAAAGGATTTTTCGTGGAAAAAAATATAAGTACATGGAGCATCCTAGCGGGCATTTCTATTAAAGCAAAATCACTGAAGCCGTCCAAAAAACAATTACATTGAATGGCTCCCTGGGGGAGGCTGGAGCTCTGAATAGGAATAAGTTCCTGAAGGATGAAAAGTGTTCAGTCCCTAAGCTTCATGTTGCATATTGTAGTTAAAAGTTAGTGGTTTATATTATCAAAATACAGGCTACTATGACAAGGTCAGCTAATAAAAGTGTGCTGCAGATAGATCACCGTGGCCTGACAAGCGTAGGTTGTTCTAAAGAAACAGGCAGGCAGACAGACAGACACCTCTAGCCCAGCCATACAGTATTTCTTAGGAGAAATTCTTTAGTCCTGGGTTTTCTTGGAGTTTCTGATCCCAGACAAGCTAAGCAGATAGCACTGTTACAGAATGGAGCTGATGTTTGCCAATCACTTCTTTCCTGTTTTCTATGAATCACACAGAGGGAGTCTTGCAAATCCATTGTGTCTCAGTTGCAGGCTAGAATGCTTCCAAAATCAAGTAAAATCATAGCTTAGCCCCAGAAAGTTAAGGGAAATCAACACACTACAGCAGTGGTGAATAATGGGAAATGATCTGAGAGTCTCAGTACTGCTACAATTATCTTTAAGAATAACTCACCTGTTGTGTTTCTCTAGATGCACTTTCTGTAAGCCCAAGTACCTTCTTCAGATACTGCTGATAAAATACAGATTAATATATAAAAAGTGCTGATGAAATACAGTTTAATGTTAATAATAATAATAAGAAGAATGAATTCTAATAATTAGAATATATCAGCCTGCCAAAGTGTACCAACCATGAGCCAGTACATGCTTCATTTGAAGCTCCTCTTCAACTTCTTACAGACTGCATTTTCTAGAACAGATTCTATGGATTTATGTGCTTTGGTCAGCTTCTGAGGATGCAGACTGGGGACTTGTTGCCAGACCAAGACATTTTGAAGTGGTGATGGAGACCCTTATAGAGAAAGCAAGAACCAGCTTTTGATATCTCTAAACTCGTCTTCTCTTGGAGGTCTCTGAGGGCTGACTTGCACATGCTGATTTATCTTGATCCTTACATACAAGGAAGTACCTGCCTGAAATTTTTCAGCTCCATATGGATCCTAATGGATCAACTTCTGCCTATGTCCTGGGCTTCTGTTAGTGTCAGTACTGTCACTTCTCATATAAGCTAAAAGTTTGTAAGTAAGGAGTAGAACTATAGTAGAAAAAAGTTGCTATTTTATTGTGATTAAAATATTCATCAGGTTCAGCACTATTTTAAATAAAATGTTGAAGTTACCATGTACAAAATGCCAACAGCCAGCAATTCTTTGTAGGATATTCTAATTATTTCACAGAATGTTGGATAATTTGTTTTATTTTACTGCAGGAGACTTTATGCTTATTTTTTTTCCAGGATAGTACCTCTGTAGATTCATTTAATTTTTAAGTGAAGACCTGGCTTACTGAATACTTTGATCTCTTTGCATGTCAGCACATTGCTAGCTGTGTTTTATATTGGTATAGCAGCCAGGGATACCTGGTATGTCAGTTAACCTACATTTTTATATTTTTGACTTCCTTTATGAAAGTGGCTCAGTCTACCCAATGTAAAATTTGCAATCCTGGCTGTGTATTACAAATCTGATTGTGTCCAAATTCAGCTTTCAGTGGAAAACAGATACGAGTGAAGACATTGCTGAACCTTGATAATGACTTGATACCAGTCTCTTCAGTTTAGTGTCTACAAGTAATTGTGAGTTCATTTATTGTAAAACTAACTTAATAAACTCCCCTGTGAGGTTAGAGGGGCTTATCTATCGCAAATTTCATTATCCCACTGAAAAAAACCCATGATCTACCTGTTACTGTCACTTTACCTGATAAAGAGTAACATCTAAATCCTGGGTCAGGATGTGCTGCAAGTCCCATGTTATGCAAATATTTTTCAGACTACTTGTGTGGCTTCCCCACACCCGAGAGCTGTGAGTCTCATTTGCATCAGTAGCACACCAGCCCTTTGGCCCTGGCAGCTGGTAGATCAACTCCACTGTACCAGGCAGGAAAGCTGACACTACACTTTTGCTCTCCAGAAAAGATCTTGCTTTGATCCCTGACTCCATATCGATGGGAAATTCACCCACATGGAAAACAGTTTCAGTGATGTTTTCCTACCACAAAAAACATTCTGCTGTCATTAGTGCTGCTTAGGGAAAACCTGGCTTTCAAGCAAAACCTCATCAAACATAGGTCGTGAGCTGTGTCAGGTGTCTTGGTGCTGAGAGATAGGATACAGTGGGATGCAGTCTTGGGAAAAGTGCAAGCACCTGCCTCAATAATACTGCTTCCCTCAAATGAGCACACAGGGTTGTCTGCATGCAAACAGCTGCCCCTCCTTGTTCTTTAAAGGAAAGCATGATGTATTTTAATGAAACTTATTGCAAGGGTGTATTATAATGAAACTTATTACATGAGCATGATTCTCTCAAGAAAAAAATCCATGGAGGAAGTCATAGGACTTTAAGTATGTGTAACTCTGCTCTGTGTGTAGAACAAGCAGAAAGCATGGTGTGGTTATTTTTCATGAGCATATTATCTATACTATCTCATTTCTGGTTTCATGGCAAAGCAATATACATAGCTATAAAATTCACTTAATTAATCAGACTTTCTAAAAAAACAAGTGGTTTCTTTCTTTCACCTGTAATATTTATGGTGTTGCCAGTGCTGTTGTTCCTATTTTTTTTCTGGTTTTATGTGTGGTCTGTCTCTTGAAGTAACAGCTCATTTTTCTTAAGTGAAACAACAGGCTCTGAAACACAGACATTTGAAACTATCTCTAGAACACACTTTCAGGCATCTATCCTAAACTTTCAGTGCTTCAGACAGTAATTTATAAAGTATCCTCAGTCTGGCATTTGAAATAATCACATTATTGTTATCTTGCAAATTGTGTGCTCCATAGCTGTCATTCAGTGAAGAATATCCCGAATTTTGTATAAAAATAATCTTTCTGTCGTTCCTTGTTCAGTGTCACACTGCAAACAATGACAAAGGATGGAAGCTCTCACCACAAATGATAACCTCTATATCAAAATGATTGCAACTTCTTCTGTATTTTCAGGTAATTGTATGAACCATAGAAATGAAGAAATAAATATTTTTTTCAGAAATCTTTAGCACTTGTGATGAAAAACTATGTGGAGCTAGTAGTTATATTTACTACTCTGTATCCTCCCAGAATTATGCACACAGTAAGAACTGAACTTCTGATTTAAAAAGAGTAGACAAGAAATACTGAGGTAGTCTTTACAGCCTGCAATATGTGATAGATGTAAAAAAATTGATACATAAATAGCAGTATTGATAGGTTCATCTCTGATTTACTATTTTAATTATTTTATTTTTACTCTTCTTGTAACAGGCAAGTTACAAGAAAATTTGGCAATTCAATATATCTTATGCATCTCCAACATTCATTTTTACCTATTCACTCTCTCTTTCTTTTTTTTCTATTTCATTAAAATTCCATCTAAGAAATACCCTTCAAAGTCTAATCCAGTTGATAATATTTTCTAAGAAAATAGCCACTGAGGAAGACTTCCAGCTGCAGCCTATGGAAACTGTCTTTAGATATGGATGGTTATTCTGTTCCTCAAAAGAAAGAAATCAGTTGTCTGGAATTGTGTTACCTTCTTTAAGCAGCTTTCACCCTCTTATTCCTCATATTTGTCCTTTTCTTGACATGTATTTACTCTATTGATATGTTTTCTTCCATGATACCACAGCCAGCACTTGAATAAAAAGCTCTAAATGGAGTAAGACAAAGTTACTAGAAGCTGTATTGAACAAAGATTGTGACTAGTCATAAATAAAACCATATCTGTTGAAAAGTTCATAAATTTTCAAGCAAGACTAGTAAAAATAAAACTTGTAAGTTAAATAAATATAGTTTATTTTATTAAAGGTCTTTTTTAATATTGATGTGATAGTGATCACAAAGACAGTAAAGACACTTGCAGCCAGCTTGGGGAGTACAGTAGGCTTCCAGAAACAGAGCAAATGCTGTATCAGGTAAACAGGAAGCAAAAAAAGGCTTTCAAACTAGCACTGTATATAGCACTTCTTAATGACATCAATCTTGCAGAAAACTTTTTCAGAATAATGTTTAACTTTGGCTTGTCACTTATTCAAAGAACATCAAAGACACCTGTGCATAAAGCAGGACGTGATACCAGCCATGCAATTTATATTTTCCTTCCTCTGAGATGAGGATGAAGTTAGTGCATTTGCAGTGTTGTTCAGTATATTGGTGACCTGGAAATTTAAAGTTAACTTTAAAAATATCAGTTTTACAGAGAAATTTTCCCTTTATTTTGGAAAATGTGTCTGGTTCTTTCTCAGACTAGGTTATGACGGACCAGGAAATTTCCAGAGTTTTTCTGAAATCCTGGCACTGAATTAGTCATTTACAAAAGAGAATGAGCTATTTCATTGGTGAAAAGACAGGTGCTGTCTTATTTGTTGTGTTGCAACCTTTGATCACAGCTTCCACCTTGTGAAAAAAATGTTAACATACTTGTATTTGCAGGTCTTTGCAGAAGTTGTGTGTATTCCTTGGGCACCATCATAATATTTGCTTGAATTTTAAAGAAAAATCAGTCTATTTTGTGATTTGCTACCTCATCCAACATTAACTCTAGTGGCTTCCATTGATTATTTCATCATGTTTTCTCACTGCAGTTCTGCAGAGTTTGTAAGATGAGCACCCACTCTGGGGATGGAGTGTGCCCTTTGCAGAGGTCAGTGTCTGGAGCTGATACAGTCCTTTGACAGTGGCACTTTTCAATATTTTGTGCTGCTTATGTAAGGGGTTTAGACACCATGACTTTGCCACTGCTCTTTTTTTTCTTTCATGTCCATACTTCTCTGCATGTCATATTACTCCACTTCTAGCAAGAGACAAGGTATTTGTTTAATACCAACAGAAGCTTGGTTTGTCATTAAGGATACTGTGCATCTTACTGTACTTCCAGCATTGTTTCAGCTTTTGGGACAATGCTGTTTTCTCTTCCCTGCTGCTGTACCACTTAAAATATTAAGTTCCTGGCAGCTGTCCTGCTGTCACACTTTAATGTCAAATGTGAAAAAGTATTGCTCTCCATTATTTTAGTGTTTCAATGTGACAGAGGAATTTATGGTTATCAAAATATATGAAATGTGCAAAGACTTCTACAGTACCCTTTTAATACAAACTGAAAATCTTCATAAGATTCTGCTGAAACAAAGTAAGCACAGTCCTATTTGTAGTTCATTTCCTGATAAAACTTTTAATATACTCATTAGTAAGGTTTCCAATTTCCTTTAAGTTATTATAACCAAGATGTTTCCAGATTAATTTGTCTTTCATATCAGCCAGCTTATTTTTATTGCATAGATGCAACAGATTATTTCCACCAAAATATTTTTCAGTTCTCATGATCTTACTAGTAAATTTAAGCTAAGAAAGAAGCTAAATTTTAAGCTAAGTAGGAGACAATACAATTTACTTATATTCAGAAGTATAGGATGCAGTCCACAGATAAGATCTGTTTCTTCTTGTATTTTCTGTAACCTATTAATAACCATAATTTACTTTCCCAGGAAGCAGAATAAGGATTAGTGATACACATACCTTGCTCTCCAATTAGCTACTGAAATTTCAGGAGAAAGTCTGAAAGAAATTACTTCTTGCTGAGAAAAAGACCTTTTCACATTTAGACTGCAAGAGGTAATAATCCACAGCAGATGAAACGTGCATGTAAAATGGGGTTTTCTGGATGCAAATAATTGCAGTATCACAAGTGCTAAAGGTGCCATTAGATCAGATACTACCAAAACTGGGAAAAGTAATGTTTCCCTCTCGTGACATTGAAATTTGCTCTTCAAAATTCAACCAGAATATGTAATTTCCTAATTATGCCACATGGCACATATGGTAATTGAAAGCGTAATAAGCTATCATTTTATTTAATGGCTGATATGAAAGTGAAATGTACTGGATCATTTACGAACATTTTCAAACCAAAGCCTACTACTCTCTATACCATTTTATGTCTTCTGCCGTCACATTCTGCCTTGAGGTAGACACATACATGAATAAGTTGTCTTCCAATAAAATACTTTTACAAACTGTATCTCTTTGTAATGCTTTGCTTTATTTGTTTCCTTGTTTAGTAATAAAAATTATCTATTAATTGGAAGAGAGGTAATGTTATTAGTTAAAAACCCTTTTGTGGAAATTGTTATTTGGGCATTTCTGGAAAAGGGGATTTTAGATGCAGTGGTTCATTACTCTTTCTATAGAGCAGTTAAAGTATTGTCTATTAGTTCTGTTTGATTCCTGGTTCATTGACCTGATACCTAGAGTCATTCAGATCTCATTGCATCTATCTTGCAGTCACAAAACAACATTAAGGACTTGTTTCTGCTATCAGTAAAAAATAAGTTGGGTGCCCTGATGGACTTGCTTCAGTATAATCACACACAAATTATCAGTAATAGCAATTGAATAGCCTGCTTCTCCATGAGCAGAACTAAGCCCTAACTTTGTAGAATAAAGACTTTTTATAATTTTAGATGGAAAAATTACTGTACCTATGTGAAAGTTCAGCTATTAAACTTCAAGATCTCAGCTATTGAATGACTGTGAAATCTGAGTGGACAATTCTGTGAATTTTCACAAACTGCACATAACCACCCTATTGAAGTGAAACCTGAAGACCAGTGCTGTTCTGTAATTCATAATGTGTGCTCATTTATCTGATTAGTTACATTAATGCCAGTGGGACTTATAGCCTTAAGATACTCTATGTTTCAGACAGAATTACACAGAAAATGCACAAACCAATTTACATTCAATTTTTAACCTATTATTCAACCAAAAGAAAACGTATATTGATCCTGGCAAATCTGTTCACAATAACATTTTCTTCAGACTACTGTGAAACTGGAAGATATTTTTATATCACATACTAATCTTTATGTATATGTAACATGTTTATGTGCATATGAAATGTGCTTTAAACGCAATTCCCATGCTCATGTAATGCTTTTTCAAATGCATAGGGTTATGCCGAAATTAATAGGTAGAGATATTTCAAAGTATCTGAAACTCTTTTTTTGTTGTGTATTGAAAATTAAACTTTTCAAAGGCTTCTTGAAAAGAAATTCTGTCAAAATATTGCTTTTCAGATAAAACAGATTTTCCTTCTCTTTTAGGAAATCCATCCTGGACATGAAAGTCTGTCTTGTTAAAAATTGATCTAATCAATCTATTTTCACAAGAAAACTTCAATTTTGTGAGATATTGGCTAACAAAATAGAACTAAAACTGTTTTATTTATTATTTTTTGCAGGTTTCACTACATTACCTGCATCATCTATATGCTTAAAAGTAAGCATATGTTAGTTTATCATTTTGGCTTTGATGTGCTTGTGGCATAGTCACTAGAGGAAATTTCACAAGGAATATCACTCATACCAAGCCCACAATACCATGTATACCAAAGCAATCATCAGATAATACTTCAGACATGCAATTTCTGGGAAAAACTAAGTATGTTTTATCAAATACTTTGACAATGGACGCTCACTGTCATACAGTTGCCAACTACACTGAAGTTTAAGTATTGGCATTGTAATAGAAAGAGATTCAGCTTCAGATGCTTCAACTTTCATTCATGTAATTTAGGATCCACCACAGCTCCCTTAAAATATGTTATAAAAATGCATCTGTTGTGAGGATAAAATCACAAGGAGCCATCTAGGCTAAGTCAGGAGACATAACATTTAATAATCAGCTGCATATGAAGACCCATTGACTTGATGAATGGTAAGTACTGTATGGAGCAAAAAAAGTCTTACAAAGCATCCATCACAGGTATGGTAACAAAGGGCACAGTCCCTACCTGTATTTTTTAAATTATTTGGAGGGGTTCATTAACACAATAGATATAAACGTGATTTTCTCTTTCTCTTTGCATAGTTGTTTCTAACCTCACACAATTATGGGAATTAGAAGATGTGAAGAAGATTAGATTGTAGATTGGCATTTATTTCTTTAAGTGTTTATAAGGCAATAGTACATATATTCACTAGGCTACTACTTTCCAAATTCTCCATTGATTTCTCTTCTGTTATTTCAAAGTCACCTTTATTGAGATATGCATCTGCTACATTCTCCTGTCAGAGACAGGATACTAGGCTGAATAGACTTTCAGCTTAATCCAGTCTAGTTGTCATAAAGTCTTACAAACTGTAAGTTCCAGAAATGAAAAGGATCAAAACTATTAGTGGAGACTCAAAAATATAATACAATCATACAAAATAATTAATATCAGGACTCCTTTACTTTACAAACATATAAAATGAACTTACTTTGAGGGTAAGAAGAGGGAAGAATTCCTTCCATTAGAAAATATAGTCACAAAGCTTTGAACAAATAAATTCACACACTGCAGAGTACACACACACACGCATGCAGGCAGGCATGCACGTATGTACACACACAGGTGCACACATACACGCATACATACACACATGCTTAGAGTTTACACTGCATTCTTCTGATGCCATGATTATTATTTTATTTGTACACCCACCTTTACTGCACATTCTAAACAAACAATAGACAACAGTGTAAGGACTTTTTTTCCTTAAAACTGCAACAAAACAAGTCTCAACATTTGCAAAACATTCCTTTATTATTAGAAATAAATTATTTTGTATAAAAATTAGCATGCATTGACCATTGCATTTATTTTAGCATAACCCAGGACTTAATTCAGTCAGCCGTCACAAGAAACAAACTCATCTTCTTTTACGAGTTGAACAATGTAGGACAGGAAAGGAAATTGTCACAATCACAAAAAAGTACTTACAAATATAACATCAGACATGATTTATTTCAACAGCATTTTTTTTTCACAAGCTAACATTTGTTTTCCTTTTGTGATTTGCTTCTTTTTGTGAATGAACAGTTCAGAAGCTTGACACTCTGTCTCTATGTTATAAAACTGGACTTTTCCTTCCCCTGTCTTTTTGCCTTTTGCTTTTGTTTAATCCTTGTTCTTTAGGAGACTGACTATCAACTTGAATGTAGACTACTGATATTTTCAAGACTGAATTCTGGTGGTGGTAAAGTCTATGTTTGCAAGATCCAGTCCTGCAGATCTTCCAGTGCTCAGTTTGCCTGATTGCTGTAACTGACATAAGTTGTCTTGGTAGAGGAGGCTGTAAATCAAAAGAAAAAAAAAAAAAAAAAAACCAAAACCAAACAACAACAACAACAACAACAAAAAACAAAGTTCAGGATTCTTAGAGTCAAGAAAGGAGGAAAAAAACATATTTAGCATTTGAACTCAGACAATGTCCTACTATATCTTCAAACACTATGGTCCATGTTCATGGAATAAAGAACGTTTAAGGATGTATATAAGCAGCGTATAAACTGGATCTCAATTTCTGTGTTCATGACCACTTATTTTGTTTATGACTTGGGAAAGCAGAGGTCAATAGAAAGGAAAAATGATGAGTGGTTTCAGTGTGGTTGAGATTACCTTCAACACCTGGTATTATTTTGTCTGAATTCTATTTAGACTTTTTTTTTTTTTTACTTTAGAGACTGGATTTTTCTTTCTCTTCTACTGTTTAAAGACAACTTTGCAGTTAGTGGCGGTTTGTCTATCCAAAATGAGACTTATGCTTTGTGAAAGGAAAAAAGCCTAACCTTCTCCAAATTAGAGAAACTGAGCAGATAGTCCCTACAGAACATATTATCTGGAGAAAATTGCGGTCTCCTTATGTTGATGGTCAGCTGATCACATCTTCTTTTGATCAAAGCTGATACTCCTTGTTCTGAATGAGGCAATATGTTGAGAGAATTAAACAGCTCTACTACTGCAAAACTGAACAACTAGGGATCTTTTATGAAAGTTTGTTTCAGGTTCTAGCCCTTACATCTTTGCTATTAAGAAATATAAAAAATATGCTACAAAAAAATGACTCAAGTCATATCACTCAAGGTTAATGTAATTGTTAGAGGAGGAAAGTGGTTACATCAGGTGTCGTAGTTAGTCCTCTAATTTTAAATTGATTTGGTACATGGAAAATCAGACTTCTGGGGGACTGAGTCTTTTTCTTTTCTCTATAATAAGGTCTATGTTACACTGCATAAAGAGGAATTTGACTTTCTAAATACGTTTTATATTCCGTCTGCTACAGACATGTGCTTATGATAGTGAAGATTGCAGCTGGCAAGATGAAAATAACAGGATGGCAAAAAAGTTTCCTGGTCTATAGATTCAAATGTTCTAATCCCATACCTTTCTTCAATTTCTTTCTTTTTTCTATATAGAGTCTGGTGAGAACAGCTGAGATAGATAGGAAAAGCATTTTTCATGCTAACTCCTAAATTTAGCCCAAGAATCTGATGATTTGTGAAGAACAGGCTACAGAAACTGAGAAATGACGGTTTCTCTCTTCTGCATCATAGATTAAACTAAATAAAAGATCACTAAAATTGATGCAAATTAATAGTGGTTAGTATAAATAAGTTTACTTCTTGATTTTTGTCATGTTTTCTCAGATTTTCTGAGCAATTTAAATCTAATACTGCATTTGCCATTTTTTTAAGACAGAACAGAACCAGACTATTTAATTCACATATTACTATAATCTTTTTCCCTAAGAATGTATATATAAGAATGAATAATCAAATGAAAGCTGCAAAATGTAATCTTTCTTACTTTCACTTGCACAGGTAATTCGAGTACTTTGTGTCTAGAAAAAGCTAATTCATGAAGGAACTGCTTTTGGCACGCAAAGCAAGTCTTTCTCATAGTTGATCCCAATATTCAAGCACCAACATGAAATAGCTTTATTTGCATGCATTGGGACACTTGAAGCAAGTATAGCCTCATTTACATCTTTCAGATCTTTCAAATGGGATGTACTGCTCCCGTCTGAACTCTCCCATGCTCCCACAGCTGGATTTCTGAGAGGATTCTATTTTTTCTTTTGGCCTGCTAAGTTCCTACTCAAAATAATGCAGGACTGATGAAATGGCACCAAGATCTTCAAGCACAGAAGGATTTTTTTCCCAGCTAACAAATAACAGATAAATGCACATCTGCAAACTCCGCACACTTGCGAATAAAGGGATAGAAAGATCATCAAGAGCTTATTTTTTCCCCTTTCTCTGAAAGTTGGGTCAGGTATGTGATCAGGTTAAGTTAATTACCACATTATCCTGTATGAGCTGGGTTAAATTCTGTGATAACTTTACGTGTGCATGGTTTTAGCCCATGGCAATGTAACATAATCAGATTTATCACGACTCAGTAAGCTGAATTCTGTGAGGACATTTGCAAGAATACAATACAAAATACAAAAAATAGTAGTTACCACACCTCCGCTGATATAGAGTAATTTGTTAAATTGCTTTAACTTTGTTGTGTATCTGAAAATTAAACAGTTTTGATAAAATTAATCTAGATTTGATCAAGAAACAAATATATCCAGTTGAGTTCTGAGGGTTGTTACTTTAAAAAATTATAGTACAGAAATTTAATATAGACGGTAGTTTAAAATATATTAAAATTAATCTCATATCCAAACAATTTTTGTGGGTTTTTTACTTTATAAATATTGCATGTCTCTTTATAGTTCTGTGGAATAAGTCTAGAGTTCATGTTTGGGGACCTAAAAGCTTCAGCAGCTGGTGTCCTGCTCTTTAAGACTGTTAGCATTTCACAATAATAACATGAACTACATTTGGCAAGCCTAGATGGCCAGAAAAAGTAATGGACTTGGCTCAAAATATTTCTGAGAATAAACACTCTTTTACAGCTCCAGTTGCTACTTTGCTGCTGGAATGAAACAAAAAGAAGAAAAAAATAATAGAGAATCTAAAGCAATGTAGAATGATTACTATGATCTGACCTGTATTCATTTAATGTACTTGTCATTGCCTTCTGTAACTGTACCTGAATGGGGTTTTTTAATCCCGTTTCCCAGAAAAAAATTGTTTTTTCACTGAATATGGACCTATTCCCACAAATAAACCCATGAACATACCCATGTGGAAGACAGCATAGAACATGTGTTACATGGAACAGGACAAACTACATAGAGCAAAGTTGTCTCTGGATGGGAAGTAAAAGGGATTATGTGACTATCTCATCCTGTTTCTCACCTAGTTATGAGCACTGCTATCATTACTAGTATTTGTGCTTGGTAAATGCAGTGAAACACTCACTGCCTGCTTCTGGTATACTAGGAGTAAACTGATATTTTGCAATAAGTTTCATCTGCTGAAACTGCATCACTGAAAAGAAAGATTTATCTCACACAGAGTCAGTGCAAGAAGAAATTTTGTGATGTCGAGAAGTTGTTACAAGTGACACAGTGAAAAGGACTTATGCTGCATTGTGCACTTAAAATTCACAGGAACTTCAAAAGCTTTGACAATAACTATTTTAGGGATGAGAGAAACCCATATTGAGGCCTAGAACTCAATTACATAGGGAGAGCTTTCTGGAGTGCAAATGACTTGACTGAATTTTTGCCTAAGAAGCATTATGATGGATGAAAACCTAGTCAGGATATACTCCTAGTGAGCTCAGAATTATATAGATGTGTTACTGTTAAAGTCATGTTTAGAGCACAGTAAATAAGCATTACCCTGCATACACACACTATTGGAGAAGCAGACTTGCTTCCAGTAGCATCTGTTTCTATGAATTATGCATAATCATAGTTTAAGGAATACCAGTCACAGCATTTCTTAATTAGGTACAGTAGATAAACATCAGATACCCAAGACTTTCTTATTAACACTCTTTCTCACCCTACTGTGAAAACCCTGCTTTATCCTCTTCTTGGAAGTTTATAATTTTGCACACTCAGCAAAATCCATGTCTCTTTTCCTTCTTTTCCTTCTGAGTTTTCTGAAGAGTTGCAAAATTACTGAGTCTTTCATATTCCTATTCTATTATTTGATCCACAAAGAATTTCTGTGCCTTTCTTGTTTGTCCTTTGTTACATGTTGCACTCTGAAGCTGTATAAGCCCATAGCTCACTCTAGCAGTTTTACACATTTTAAGGGTCATGAGTTTTTCCAGTGAAACTGTTTGTACTCAGTATCCTCCGTGCATCAGCAAGTATGGTATAGTATAGTATGGTAGAGTTATGAACTACTTTTATATGGTCTTCAACCTGGCAAACTAATAGATTTCAGTAGGGGGTTCATTTTTCAGAAATAAGTAAAATACTTTAATGGAAACTTGGTACTGCCTTGTCTCAATGTGCTTAACTAAAACAGTATTATTTAAACACCAATATCATCCAAAAGCAATAAAAATTAAAAATAAACCATGTTGTTTGCAGTAAAATGACTGAAAAGCTTAGCTGTCACAGCTGCTGCCCATCTAATGTGACAGCTAACTTCTCATAAGAAAACAATTCTCCATTTCTAAGCACTGGGTATAAGGTTAATGTTTTTGCTCATAGTTGATTATTGTTGTTACAAAGTCCAGTTTATAGGATGATATGTCATGTGGTGGAATGGGAACTGTAACCTCTGTTTTCTCCCATACCAGAGCAACTTAGAGATGTAGCAAGATTCAAGAACTTTCCTGACATGGAACCTACGCTATATCAGAACATGTAATGATTAAGCTTCCTACAAATTATCATCATTTGTACCAAGATGAGTGAGACCAGAACAAAAACCTGGATGGGAAGCATTAAGCTGGGAAGTGTTACTCATGAATTGTGATAAATGAACAATCCAAAAAATATTAAGGTAGAAAGGTAAAAATCATTATTTTCACTTCCATATCTGATTGCAAAATAAAAACAATGCTAGCTGTTTTCATTATAGTTTTTTTTCAACAGCCTTTGAGCTTTGAATATACAATGATGACCATAAATACACCTCATGAACTGTCAGGACATACCACTGGCACAGCAATGTACAACACATCAAAATAGCACTAGATAAACAATTTTTAAAAGATGTGGCGTTTCAAAATCTGCTTGTGCTTTTTTTTTTTTCTTCTAGCCTCCTGTGAAAATCAATTTATTTGAAACAGCTCTAGACATTCCTGCATTCAGCAGTACATGAATTCTGACACATCTCTGGATTCATGCAGAACAAGCAACAAAAATAATTAAGTTTATTATGAAAAGAAAGTGCATTCTTGTGAACGTACATCTATTAAGATGTGCTGCCACTCTTGACCAAGTCTACAGATGACTTACTGTTGGTTTCAAGACTTTCACACAGTTCAGTCTTGACTTCGCCGTTTGGTCTGTCGTTTCCTTTTTGTGTCAGTTTGCTTTGCATTGTAGCAGCTGTCACTACAGCCTTGAAGCTCCGCTTCCGTTTTTGAACATTCTGCTCTGGATGAAAAATGATAATATAAACCTTGGGCATGTAGAGCATGCCCAGAGACACAGATGCACTTAAACTCATGGAGATAGTAAGTGTTGTTGTCTGGATGTACATCTGCGGAAGGAAAGAAACAACAACATAAAAATCATTGTTATATTGATTTAATATAAGAAGGAAAAGAAAATAGTTATCTTAAAAGTACTAGGTGGAAAGGGAACATCAAAAGGGTGGCTTCAGTTGTTTTTAATTATAGCTGAGTATGGCTGTTTCCTGTTGGGTTCATAACCTTAAGAGTAGATGGTAAAAACAACGTAATATTCATGAAACTTCATAAAAGTAACAAAGATGCTGCAGCAAACACATTTTTAGGGAAAAAACCAGTATGTCTGGACAAGAAAACAGGAATGACAATAGAGTTAGCCTTGTGTCATCTATTTTAACAGACAGAAGCCTCTACACCAATATGCCACATGGTGATTCAACAGTGTGTGCAGCATGGCTCAACTGACAGCAGCATAATGCAGAATCTAATGGAATCTTTTATATAGTCTGTGAGTTTCAAGCTGGGAAAAAAAAGTAGTTTTCCATAGTGATGCTTGAATATTCCTGAGTGTGTTGGGGGTTGATTTGTTTGTTTGTTTGTTTGTTTGCATCCTACTTTTGAATTCTAATCACAATGCTCTGTTGGCACGCAATAAAGTTATTAATATGTCATGGTCCTAACTAAGAAATCAGAAAATTGAGGAACCATGAAATTACCTCACAGAAGACCTCAGTTCCCTATAGATAGAAAGGAAAAATCTGGCATTTCATAGTGAGTATGTCTATTTTTCGTTATCACCTACAAAAAGAAGGTAATTCTGGTCTTCCATAATACCTTAAAAGAAAATGCCAATGATCACTCCATAAGAGAAGCAGATGGAAATTTCTATTTGAAGAAGTATTCAGCTAGTATATTAGCAACACTAATTGTAGTTCTGCTCAACAGTTATTTTTTCTTAGGAAATTATTTTTTATTAGCCATATTATGAACAAAAAATACTTTACAGTCCTGTGTTAAGTAGGAAATCTCTCAGTAATCCTTGTTATATTGAAAAAGATACTGAAGTAAAATGTGCTCAGTGCCTTCGCAGATGATTCAGTGACATTGTTGTCAGGCATGATTTTAAGCACTGGCCAACACTATCACATTAACCTGAAGATAAGGTGGTAAGTCTGTCTGCAATGTCAGCTTCAGATCATCATTTTTTATGAAGTGCCCTTGGGTGACTTGCCCCTTGGCAGAAAAGTAGAGATATAATAAACCGCTGTGCACTATTATAGCCAAACATTTTTAATGTCTTTCAGCCTACAAAGTTTTTCCATTAGATGCTTTCTCCTTGGACATCACAAATAAAGTGTGCTCTCTCACTTAAAGCAATCTTAGGTAAGAAAAAACCATGGATTCTGAATGACCTTATAAAGTAACTGTATCATTGTACAGAAATACAAATACTATGCCAAATACTACCATAACAAGCAGGATAGCCCAATCTACTCTTTAATAAAACACTAACAATTCTTCAAAATCTGTAAAAAGCTCAACCCACTTTCAGGGCCAGCACCAGCCTGAAAAGACAATTAGGACTGTCTATTGTCTGAGGAAAGTTATAGGAGTAACACCTTCCTTCATTTGACTCATATGTCAGTTCAGTACTGGAGGAAATAATATATTCTTTTCTCTCACCAGTGAAATAATTCCATTCCTTTCAATCTCCACAACTGCTGTGCCTGAAAGCAGAGCTATATTGTGCATGAATATTTCTAATGAAAACATTACATAGTCACATCAATAAAGAAGTTTTTTCAGACTTCTGTGGAAGGACCTCCGTGCAGATGCATGTTCACATGCAGACAACACCAATACATGTCTGCTTCTTCCTGAACCAAACTGACTGATCTCCAAACAAACTGGTACAGCTGTGGCTTTTAGGGATTTTTTTTTAGTAGCTTTTAAGGATTTTGGCATTTAATTAAGTAGCATCTAAAAGCAAAAGTATTTTGGTTCCTAAACATTAATATATTTCGTAATGGGATTTTCAAAACTGAAATAATTATAAGCAATATATTTTAAAACCTGTATTATGTATGACAGTTCCATTAAACCTAAAAATTATTTTTGAGGCCTTATCATTTTTTAAAATCCAAGTCATTGCAGTTAAGTGCTACCTAAGCCTCACCCCTGCATTCTGTAACAATGCCTGGCATCTAAATATATTTTGTGTGTTTTATTTCTTATCAAGTACTCAAGTTCTAAGACTTGTCTTTCTCTCATGGTTCAGTGTAAGAGTGACATGATAAAAAGGATAAAGCTCCAAATGTTATAGGATAAAATACATGCATTACTTTATTAGTAACATTAACAAATCTATACATTATAGTAGATCTCAATGATCTTTCTAGCAATAAGAGGTGCCACAGTACCAAGATCTTACAAATACTAAAGAGGTTTCTCTTAGTGTGTCAATGTCAGCTTGCATGTTTACATTCAACTAAGCTCGGTAAGTGAAACAGCTCTGGATCTCATCCTTCACTGAAAAATTAAGATCCCCTGGGTTTCAGTGCAGGTATTTTTCAGGACATATATCATTCCATCTAATCTATTTTCTGTGGACTTAACTGGTGACCAGCACAACAGCCTACTTTAAAAAATCTAAATCACAGTTAGTTTCATATTGCCAATTACAGTTCATATGCAATGGGGTTTATTTCTAATGACCACTGTGTTTTTGAATCAGCCACTATAATTATTGAAATATCAACACTAGGGTGAACTGGGAGTTTTCTGAAAGGACAAATATTCAAATAGTGATTATAGTCTTTAAAGAGCTTCAGACTCAGGGATCCTGTTTTTCATGGATCTCCCTTATTAACTCTTTAATAAAGCCAGTGAGAAAGAAGGGTTTCAAGACACTTGCTCAACCTTGAGGGAAAGGGTTTGAACACATCCTTCCATGTACACATTGTGTGAGTGCATACATCTATCTGACTTCATAGGCTAATGCAATTGCATTCTCAGCTGGAGGCTGAGCTGTCCATGACACTCTGAGTCTGATTCCTTTTCCTTCTGTAATCATAGAATGGTTTAGGTTGCAAATCACTTTTAAAGGACCTCTAGTTCAGCCCCCCTGCAGTGAGCAGGGATATCTTCAACTAGATCAGGTTGCTCAGAGCACCTGACCTTGAATGTTTTCAGGCATGGAGCATTTACCACCTCTTTAGCTAAACTATTCCAGTGCTTCATCTCCTTCACCATAAAAAATCCTTAGAACTAGTCTGAATCAACCCTCTTTTATTTTTAAACCATTACCCCTTGTCCTATCTCAACAAGCCCTACTACTTTTTGAAGTGGTCATTTGAAGGCTGAGAGTCCGTTTATAGGGCAGGAATACCTCATGCATTTAGTCCTTCCTTTCTTTGGAATCCCCATTTTTGCAGCCCAATGAAGCCCAAGTCTAGCAAACAGGGTACCACACACACTTGGTTTGACTTTTGTCTGACTCTCACCTTGTTTTATTCCTGACAAGAGGACAATGATGTTTTATGGCTGTGCATTCTGGGTACTTTTATTACTCTGGGAGCATAACTACCTGTAACTTTTACAGAATTAGATGCTTTAAAAATAAGGAGTAACAAAAGTAGTTCTGTTTAATAAGATATGAACTCTGAATAATTTTTCATGTGTCTCACAGTGGTAGCTTACTCGAAGTTACAGGAGAATAAAGGTCCCTTTTTCACAATGATTCATAGTTACAGAGAAGTGAATCTCAGCACTCCTCACACCAAAATCCCTTCTATACTACAAACTTTTTGTCTGATAATGGCTTTCACAAATGTAACAAAGACTGCTATATCTATCCTCCTTGGTCTTGACAGTCAGAGGATATGAGTTTAGTTTTAGAAAACTAAAATCACGATAGTGCAAGGAAAAACACCCTTTAAACTATGGGAAATACTTGAGGCCTAAATATCTTCCTGTCTCTATCCTCCACCTCAACCCCACCCCAGAACTGATACAAATCTTTTTATGTACAATTTTAACCTCCACAATTGACAAAGGATTTGTCACAATAGAGATTCCCTTGTGAAAAAGATTTAGATCCCTGCTCAGACACGACTTCTCTATCCCACAAGTGACCTGGATTCTTTCCTCATCTGAAGGTTCCTACAATCTTGAATTATAGCCTTCAGATTATCCTAACGCAGCAGCTAAAATAGATAATGACCATTGATTGTAGGACTATGTGTGTCTTTCTACTTTGAAACCTAAAATGTTACATAGGAAACATTGGGCAAATGAAACATGCTATTTTAGTAAAACACAGATACTCTAATGAGTTCTCCAGTTTGAAAGTACTTGAAACTGAATTGCTTCCTTGGAAACCTGAAAAAATTTTTATGCATCAAAGCAGGTGTGCACACAGAATTGTCCCAATGCAGGTAGCTGAATGACTGCCTCTCAGCTAGGCTTCACTGCTTGGAAATAAAATATTCCTCAAGTCCCCAGTAGCGTCCCATCAGTTTGGTGCTTGCTGAGGCAAAGTTCAACACAGAGCAACTACTTTCAGTAAAGGACAAAAAAAGTAGTAATGTCACAACCTTATCTAGACTGCTTCCTTGTTTTGAGTCCTCCACCATTTTTACATGTAAGATAATATTCAGACTCTCTCCAGAACTGTTGATTTTATAATGCTATTTATTTTTCTCTTCTACTCAGTTTTAGTAAGTCAAGTAGAGAACAGACTGTTCCCTAATCTGGTTTTTAATAGTATATCCTGGAAAGGCAGAACATATGGCTATTGTGATGTCTTGAGTAAATTTAATCTGTTTTCCACTTTGGCACAAGCTCTCTAACTCCTGGTAGTTGTAACACAGATGAAAAAAGTCCAGCAGTAAGTGAAGTGCTAAACCACTGAGGGAAGTCTTGGTACATCTCAAACTATGAGTGTGCCTAGTATAGACTCAACTCAGCTACTTGCAGTCCAAAGAGAAGCGGGTGTTTGAAAAGACACAGCTGGTTGAAAAGACACAGCTGGTCTAATGACTCTCATTGACTGATTCCATACAATTTGCCCTTTAGAAGCCTCTCTCTCCACAGGGTAGAGCAATAGCTTTGGTATCAAACACTGGAGTTTGAACCATCCTGCTGAGACAGATAAACACAGGCACTTTTGAACATCTCCCACATTGCTAGTAATAGAGCAGAAGATTGAATTATGATTTAATTTTTCTTTTATCCTTCTTTTATCCTTGACATAAGGATCTATATGTCTCTTATGTGAGTCTTCTCAGCTGCTTCAGCCAGCTTCATATTATAAGGACAGAATTGCAGCAAGCTTTGTTTCCCAATATGTTTTTTTGATCTCATTCCTTCCTTCCACTCTTCCCTTCATTCTCAGCTGCTAGAAACCTTTACCAGATCATTTCTATCCAGGAGATAAATGATACATCATAAAATGAAGATACATATCATCTATCTACAGGCATCCCTCATATTGGGAAAGACAGCAAAATGGGCCTTCTTTCATTGTGGTGGAGACAGCATGAGCCTTTTTATTTCTAGGAAAACACTGAAAGCATTCATAGCCATCTTCCCCGTGCTGCAGAACATAGAAGGCTTAGAAAAAAGACAGTCCTTTTCTTCTTTTAAAGTAATGCACATGCCGTACACTACACCTACTTTTGTGTTTGTTGGTGCTTGCTGAAGAGTTGACTGCTGACAAAAATTATGTTTCACATTCCTGTTCACAAATTAGAAAGAAATGCCATGCAATGGATTCCACACCAGAAAGCAACAAGGAAAACACTGCATACAGACAAATATATATGAAATACATTTGAAACCAGGAGAATGTAAACAGGAGGTAACAATGCTGGCAAGGTTACAAAAACTAACCAAAGGATTTGTGCTTCTCTGCAGAATCCCATAAACTGACACCTACAGGTTTTTATTGCTTTCACTGCAAAACACACTTTTCTATCTTGAACTGTGGGAAGAAAATTTTTGAAGGAAAGCATAACAGGTACAAGTCAGTCATTGTTTTGCTCATAAAACAAGATAATTTTCCAGATAAAAGATAAACTTCACTGAATGAGTCTACTTCAAACATTTGTTCAGTTAGAAAACATGAGAAGCTACGCTACTTATATATCTTTTAGCCTTTTAAAAACATTTCTTACCAAACTAGCAATTAAAATGAGGCTTTAAGAAGAAAAGTGAAAGCCTTCTCCCAAAATAAAAGTACAACGTTCATAAGATGATTATCTTAAGAAGTAAATATAGGCTATGATTCTTCACAAAGCAGAAAACAAATACTGAGAAAACACATAATCTTTATTTTTATTTTTAAATTTCTGCTGCTTTCAGAAAGATATGAGAAAGGAAAGCTCCAACAACTGATTTCAAATTAAATGTGTGCCACATTTAAAAAGTATGAACTTCCATGAAAGCTTGGATGTGAGAGGAGCTATAAAAGCTCGGAGGAGTCTTGGTGGAACATGTATATACTTGCATTTCAGAAACTGAATTATGATAACTATTTCACTTCAGATTTTCCACTTAAGTCTAATCTTGACCTTACCTGCAATATTTGTTAGGGGAGGGAGGGGGAGGGGGCGAGGAGGAGGAGGAGGAGAGGGTCCAAGGAAATTTTTTTGTGGCTTTTCAATCTGTAAAAGGGGAGTGAGGTGGGGAGGGGGAGTGGTTGTAAGAGAGACAGAGAAAGACTTTTTACTGAGGCCCGCAGTGACAGTGCAAGGGAAAGTGTCTTATCCAGAAAGAAGATAGATTTAGACTGAACATAAGGAAGAAATGTTTTGCCACGAGGGTGAGACACTGGCACAGGTTGCCCAGAGAAGTTGTAATTGTCCCATCCCTGGAAGTGTTCAAGACCACGCCTGATCAACCTGGCCCAGTGAAATGTGTCTCTGCCCATGGCAGAGGGGTTGGAACAAGATGACCTTTAAAGGTGCCTTCCAGCCCAAACTTTTCTTTGATTCTATGATTCATAGCAAAATGGTACTTTCTTAACATGGCAGACAATAATGTCCACTGTCATTTCTACTGGCAAATGTAATCTCTTAGCATAACATTCTAGAGAACCAGATTTTTTTATCGGTTTAATTCCTTGTTTTATCTTCTTTTCCCTTTCCTTGTTTCAATATGCCAGTTTCAGATGCTTTAGCTTCTCCAAAATTGCTAATTTAAAAAGCTTTCTGTTGATGTGTAACCCCTGTAGACAGTTTTACAGATAACATCACAGAACACTGGCATCAGAAATTATGATTTTTTTTGACAAAAGTTGGAGAAGATTAGACAAACAAGTGTTGCATTATCAAACATTCTGCTCATTGGAAATAAGCAACATTTTTGAAGGGAAGGAAATGTTCAGCTTTACTTAATCTGCCACATTTATTACAATGTTATATTAAACTAGTAATAAACTAAAATCTGATTCTTCACTGTGATCCATCCTCAGGATATACATGTCATGGAAAATCCTAAGTACTGCCTTGCAGACTTTCAAAGTAATTTAAAATATCAGTATGTAAATTAATTTTTTTCTCCTCCTAAGTTTTCATAATATAATTAATTTTCCTTCTCATATATTACACTATCACATAGCTTGCATATACCACAGTACACAATTTATTGCGGTATTATGGTTTTTAAAGTCCATGTGAGCCATACCTTTTATCAACCTTACTGCAAATGGAGTCACAGTTTTCAGTAATTGACCAAAGAATAATCTCTATTATGTCTGTTGTAATGTGTATGTCAGTCCTGGTATTCAGGAATACTGAGCTCCAAAAGATCAAACAGAAATTTAGTACTGTTATTTCGTAAAGCTAAGCTAAAAGAACTGCCAAACACAAATTAAAAAAAAAAAAAAAAAAAAAAAAAAAAAAAAAAAGAATA